>JAWWEA010000113.1:46040983-46053111 GCA_035222095.1 Andricus quercuspetiolicola | reverse complement strand
AACTCAAAAAAGTGATTTTTCACCATGCATTTTACATGGGAAACTTCAAGTCAAAACCAGCACCTGTTAAAATGAAAATTAAAAAAAAAAACTTAGGGAATTTCTTTTTTCGGATTTGGAATGAAATTGGAGGGATCGTTTCTCTCTTTAAAAAAAGCGTTTTTAAGCCACTCTAGTGGGCACATTCGGTATGCGCGCGGCTCGCTACGCTCGCAAACTTGAGTGCGCCAAAGACGCGCGTCTGTTTGAACCCGCGCTTCTCACTCGATAATGTATTTACCTCGCGTTACGCGCTCGATCTTTTTACTTTTCCACATTTGTGCCCAACCTTTTTAAGACTAATGTCAAAGCATCGACAACTGTGATTTGGTGATTATGAATTCTCTTTTGTTGAAGCTCCTGCGGCTTTAACGAACACGTTCTCATCAAGTGTCTCGCGCTTCGCACTCGATTTCGTCCACAGTGCGAACTTTTTACATTATGCTCAACTCTGTTATATAAGATTTATATTATGTTTATTTCTGTACCTCGGCTAGGGACTGCTTATTCAGATATTGCAAATTTATGTACAACCTTTAATTTTCATTATTAATTTAATATTTGTTCCTTATTTTTCACTAATTTTTGTTCCAAGCTACCCTGAAAAATTTATCATTTCAATGAATTTATATTATTACAATTCATAACATGCATTGGTATTGAAATAAATGTATTTTTATAATTAAAAAAAGTGCACATTCTATTAAAAAAAATTTTTTATTAAACATTTTATTTGACAAATTTGGATGAGTTTCCGCTCTTTTTGGGAAAAGCAACTTTTGTCTATTCATTTTTTCATACCTTGTATAATTTGTCCAATAATTTAATTTTTTTATTTTTAATGTTGTTTTTTACGTATAAAACAAAAACTAGACATGCTATGAAAAATTTATTGATAAAAAATTTGTAGCTCTATTTTGGATGAACAACTTTTGTTTTCTTTTCTTTTGTAGCTTGTTTCGTTTGTCCAAAATGGAATATTTGGTTTTTCATTATTTTTTGTACATTCAAAATTTTAATCTGTAATTTTTCGAAAAAATTCCAAAAATTGTTACAATAATCTTGAAGAGCTTTCAAAATTCAACGTTTTTCGCCCTTTGAATTTTTTTCATATCGTGCGTTGTTTAGCTTAAACCAGTTTTTAGGATTCAGAGGGTCTAAAAACGTGGAAATTTGACAAAAACGAAGATGGTCCAATTTTACACAAATCTAATACCTTCTCTGATGCGAATGTAAAAATAGAATTTTCAACAAAATACAGTCAAATCTGGATTTAGTGACATTTTTTGTGTTAACCTTGACATTAAACCTAGAGTCTCGGAACTATTTTCTCTCTTTTTGTTTTGTCTCTCTCCTGTTTCTCTTTGTTTTGTCACGCCTGAGTGCACACCGCACATCCCCCCGAAACTCCGCTCACGCATCCCCACGGCGCGGCGTCAATTCTCGGGAACACTAAATCCAAACCCACTAAATCCAGATTCGACTGTAGTTAAATTTTTAACCAAATAGATGAATATTTATCTACAAAGATGAAGTTTCATTGAATGGGACTGCTTTTCTACACAATTAAAAAACGAATTCTAGACAAAATAGTTGATTTTTCACATAAAACAGAATTTAAGTCAAAACAGATAAGTTTCAATTTTTTAAAACTAATTCTCAATTAAAGAAATGAATTTTAAGACACGAAGAATTATTTTCTCACAATAAAGAGTAATTTCTGACAAATTACATGAATTTTTAAACAAATATTTGGATTTCGAAAGAAATGGTTGAAGTAATGTTTCACATAGAGGAATGAATTTTTGATCAAAAATAGAAGATTGAAATTTTCAGTAAAAAATTAATCTTCAACCAAATAAAATAATTTCCAGCGAAATAGTTACATTTTCAATCGAACAGTTGAGTTTAAAATCAAATAGATTAAATTTTCATCCAAAAACATAAATTTTCCACAAACAATGGAATAGGTGAATTTTTGGTGGAAAATTAATTTTCAATAAAAGAACAAATTTTGAATTAAAGAGATAAATTTTGAACCGGAAGAATAAATTCAACCCACAAGGTTAGTTTTCTACCAAAGAGATTAATTTATAATAAAATTTTCAAAATTATTAAAAAACATTTCAAACTTTAAAGGAATTTCTAACCTAATAGTTCAATTTTCAACTAAAGACACGAATTTTCAATTTAAAACAGAGGATTTTCAACTAAAATGATGAATCATCAACCAAAAAGATTAATTGCAAACAAAATAGTTTCACTTTCTGCTAAGCAGTTGAAGTTTCAACCGAAAAAGATGAATTCTCAAATAAAATATAATAGTTGGTATTTCAAAAAAAACAAAGATTTTAATTTTAATCCAAAAACAGTTGAATTCCACCAAAAAAGACAAATTTTCAACAAAATAGTTCAATCCTCAACCAAAAAAAAAATCACGCATCCTATCAAAAAGTGATCGCTAACAAATTTGTAGATCCTTTTTTAACACGCACTTTTTGTTGATTCACTTTTTTCCGTGCATTGCGTCGTTTTTCCAAAAATGTAATTCTTTCATTTTTATTGTTATTTTTCATGGTTAGAACAAAGACTAGGCATCCTACCAAAAAATAGTTAAGAACTAATTTGTAGCTTATTTTTGGATAAACAAATTTTGTCTATTTTTTTCGTATCTTGTGGCGTTTGTATAAAAATTCCATTTTTTTACTTTTAATGCTGTTTTTTACGCATTAAGCATCAACTACACGTCCTATCCAAAAGTTATTTCTAACAAACTGGTAGATCTTTTCTGAATGCACAATTTTTGTTACTTCATCCTTTTTTGGTATCTTGTACAGTTCGACCGCAAAATGGAATTTTTGATTTTATATTGTTTTTTGTGCGGTCAAAATTTAAATTATTGGTTTTTCAAGAAATTTCAGAATGTTTTTGTGATAATCTTACAGGGTGTTCAAATGGCACCGCTTGTCTTTCGCTGATATTTTTTCATATCGTGCGTTGTTTAGTTTTAAATGTTTTTAATTTTTTTCAGCACTCAAGCAAATGCAATTTTCCGTTTTGCTCCCTGTTCAAAATTTCTAAAGTTAGGTTTGAAAAATGACACTTTTGAGTTTGACTACATGAAAATCCTTTACATTATGCTTTTTAGGTGTTCAAATAGTTTTTTAATTAACTTTCATAAACACATTGGTTTGAGAAATCAATCAAATTAACGCTGTTAGTTAATAAGTTTTCAAATCTTTATTTTTCAACTCTTTAGGTCAAATAACATTTCGTTGGAATCGCTATAATTCGCAGATTTCGAATATTATGTTAATAAACAAGCAAGTGCTAAATTAAAAAGATGTTATGTTCCGCATTTTAGTCCTCATTAGGTATAAAGGACTCCCGCTGACCAGGTTAGGTGCAGCAGTTTAGCTCAGTGAGGGGAAGCCGTGTAGTGGGGGAACCGTACACAGGTACCCAGGGTGGAATTGCCCAAAGACCGCTGAAAGGCACCCCTATAAATGGTCGTAAAAATAATGTTGGTCGAATCCCTTTCCAACGTATCGTGGGGAGCTGAACGGCACCCCTGTGACTGGTCAGAGAAATAATTTTTTATTTGCGCAATGCGTTTATTGTCTGCATGTCACGCGTGATTCCAAATTAATATTAAGTATTTTAGGCTGTGACGTGAACTAGCAAGATGATCGATGCTGAGAGTCAAACGTGGAAAGAAGCTTCATTTTGAAAAATATTTTCGTAAAGAGTAATTTTTTACGATAAGCGTTCTTGAAATTTTTTTTCAAAATTCATTACTCAAGTAATAAAATCGATAATTTCTCATTCTAGTTAAGAGCAGGTTTCGTAATTCAAATGAATGATCAGTTATGTTTAACGAAGTTCCTATTGACAACGAAAATACTTGGTCTACGCTCACCGGATTCTTATGAAAGAAAAATGCTAACAAATTATTTTTCTTTTCAAAACATGATTCTTATCAGCTCTGACCCTGAAAATTATATTTTCAAGTGTTTGCATGCCTATATACGTAATTCTCTTCTATCATGAATTTTCACAAAAATATTTAAAATTAAGAAATTTTCTTAGTTAAATTTTCAACCAAGGAAATGAATTTTCGACCGAAAAACGTAATTTTCATTACAGACTGAAAACATGTTTAGTCAATTATTAATTTGGAAAAAATTCGAGTAGGTTTAAGATATATTGAGAAGTTTTGAAAAAACTCAAAAATAATTTAAAACTTGAAAAGGTTTAAAAAAATTTTAAATAAAGTGAAGATTTTCGAAAATTCTGAATACAAAATGTAGAAGTTTTCTCGGCATTTTGAAAGGTTTCAAAAGATTAAACATTTTTTTCAAAATTCCTAGGAAAACTAAAAATTTTTGTTTTTTTTAGTTAATTTTAAAATATATTTTATAAAGATTTACAATATTCTTTTAAAATATAATCTGAAAGATTTTGAGGTAATTTTTTTAATTTTACAGGATTCTTAAAAATTTTGTACAAAAAATTCGAGTTCCAAGATAATAACAAAATTTGCATTACTTTTCTGGAAAATTTTTAAATGGTTTTTTTAACTCATTTTTAAGAGAATATTCAATGAGATGTCAGAACGAAGTTTGGTGTATAAATTAAAGTTTCTAGCTTGAAATTTCTTAAAATTCAAGAAATTAAATTTTTTTAAATTTTCTGGTTGATTCTCTAATTCAACATTTTGGCTGAGATTTTTTTTCCTTATTGACTGAAAAATTTTTCTTTTTTCGAAATTCAACCCTTTCTTTTAAGTTAAATTCAGGCGAGAAAATTTGATAACCAACATCTGCGTTTGAACAGCACATTCTACTTTGACCTGCTGGTATCAGAAAATTATGACATCATATCGTAGACAGAAAACCTGAACGCCTAAGATGCCGTTATCTCACATGTACATTAGATAAGGAGATACATGTACCGTAAATTGGCAATAAAATACACAATACCTACAGTTATTAGCCAAGTTATTCACTGAAACATTAATCAGTTTTTTCTCGACTTTGAGAAAATGAGGGCTATCTATACTTTCGTTTTCACTTCGGCGGTCATCCTTAATTGTATTGGTATGGTGTCCTAATTATAAAATAGAATAAGTAAAATTTAAAAATTTGCTTATAGAAGAAACTTCCCGAGTGGAAAAATTTTGTGGCGCTGTACTATTTCTGACTAGTCCGCCTTGAGTCGATACGGGTCCGCTACAGTCTGACTTGATAAAAAACAATTAACAATTAAATAATATAATAATTTTTATTACATGAAAGTCTAATATGTAGATTTTGCAGTCAATTGAAAATACAAAAAGAGTTTATTGTTTATTGTATGAAATAATTAATACGTTAGACTTAATTAACATTTACACAATCAATAAATAATTTAAATGAAATAAATAAATCATTTATGTAATACTTGATTTTCTGGAATATTACCAATATAACGAATAGCATTATAGACATTCTTTAAAAAAATCGTTGTTAAGAATACAGTTCATATATTAAGATTTCAATCACCGACAATAACTATTGTTCATTATTTTAAATATGTAATAGTGTACATTTAATTATTACTCAAGCATTTATGCAATTAGGAATTGTAATTTCCTAACTCGTGTATTCCAAAATTATTATTTTCTGATCTCACTTCTGTAATTTTTGTTTAAGCCTAACGCGTGATTCTGTCTAGAAACTGGCTAAAATCTGGACAGCCCTCATATATTCAAATTCGTAACTAACTCCCAGATAGCTCCTAAACTGGGACTAGACAGCAGAAAGGTTAGAATCACACACGCAGCAAAACTAGACAGCGCCAGTGTAGCGCCAGGCTAGTACTGCGTGAATAGACAGGCTTGAGAAAAACTGTACTGGCTTTAGCATTATTCAAGAGTGCCACGGAATTTTTCCACACGGACATTTCGACCCAAACACTATTTTGGCCTCTTTATGAAAAGCGCCTTCAATTGATAGATTAGAATCGATTATGATTGGAAAATTTTCAGTGTGAAAATTTTTCATTTCAATCATTTTTCTTTTAGAATATTTTTATTAAAAATATGTATCAATTTTCACATCATAATTGCTTAAACTGATGAATTTCAAATACTCCAATGTACGATGGTTTAACTTTAAAAGTCAGAAGTATAATATGTATCGTCATTTCGAATCGCTATGAAATCGTTTTAAGTGAAAATGTAAAGAATTAACCTTGTATAGTGAAAATTCAAAACAGTATATTCTAATTCTTTGGAATATAAAAGCGCACCTCGTCACGCAATAGCTCAATAAACTTTGAAATTTCCTTCACGCCCAAAAATCCAAGTGTTACCCCCATGTAACAACTCATAAATTCCAGTTGTCAAGCCGCATACAATGGCGGAAATCTCTACCCGGAAGCGAGTAAGTTCATTCATTCATAAAATCCACTTTAATACAATTGCGTCACAATTCAACACGAAAGCTTATGAAAATATGAAAATATCTCGATTTAATTTTGAAAGAGAGAACAAGTAAATATTGTATTTTATGCATTTAACAAAATTACATTATATGATTTTGTACGATTCAATTGAAAATGGTACACAATTTTAAAATGTTTCATTTACAATTTTTTATATTTTAATTTGGAAATTCTTCACTTTCAAGATGTACAATTCATAAGAACTCAGTGTTGAAAGGCTTTAAGTTTTGAAATGATTTATTCTTAATCACTACTACCCTTTAATAAAATTGTATTATTATGACAATGCCTTAATTTCAAATTATTAATTTTGACAGATTTTTGCTTTAAACCCTGGTGTAAATCTAGTTTTATAATAAATTACTGTTAATAAGGTAAAATTGTAATTTCTTATAAACAGTGGTACTTGTAGGAATACACCTCTATCAGGGACTTTGTTCAATTTTGAATTTTATCATTTCTAATTTCATAGAATTCTTTAATTTAAAGCTGTTTATTTTTTATTGCTTCCTAATTCCCCACAGTGGATGCTTTGTAGTCCGAGATGGTGTAAAAAATTGAGAAGTTTTGAATCGGACAAAATAAAAAAATCGTTTTTGATGTGTTTTTTAAAAATTGTATTATATTTAAGAAAACTTACTTCATATTTGTTTATTTTAATGAAATGCTTCCTTTGTCACTAAAAAATATTGAGGTTGATTGATTGATCAGTCCCAATATTTTTTGTGAAAGGGATTTATTTCTGTTCGTATTTGTCTTTATAAAAAAAGATTGAGATTTATTGAATAATCAATCTCAATTTTTTCTTGTAAGAATGATGTATTTCAATATATCTACAAATTTCAAGCAAAATATCTTCAGTCTATTTTTTTTGTAATTAAAGAAAAATTCCGTTCTAAATTTTCAGCCCTTCGGAATTTGCCGCCCGGGGCACTGCCTATGTTGCCACTGTGGTAAATTCACGCCTGTATAACAAAAAATGAATCAACAAATTTCAAACTTCAAATAATTTTTATCAAGTCCTTTCAGGTAATAAAAGGCTTTCTAAACCCTAATTTATAGCTATCTCCGAACAACGATCTTCATCTTCAAGAATTTAAAAATTTGTTCATTAAAAAAAAATTCTTTTTATTAATGGGAACATATGTAAAAAATTTGTTGATTTTGACAAGGTAAATCGGCTGGCAGATTTGAAAGACTTCTATGACTAACTGTATTTATGATATATATATAGATTACAGTTAGATTAAGAAACGTTCACTAAAAGTGATTAATGCTTTCCATTTTCTGATATTTATTTCTCTTCAATTTAAATTTGACAATTCCACAATTTTAAAGGATTCTAATTCAAAACTGTATAATAATTAACTATTAAATTTCCCATTAATAATTTTAATTCGCATTTTAATTTTCTTACATTAAAAATAGTTTAATTTTGATTTGTTTATTTAATATGGTTCAAATTGAGCATAAAATCAACTCCTTTCTGCAAATAAATATAACCCTTCTAGAAAGAGTGGTATAACAATATGTCTCGAAAATCTCGCAATTATTGCTGTTGAAAACTTGATTATTTTTGATTTTTGATTATTTTTGATTACTTGAAGTGGTTTTAAATCCTAAATTTAAAATTTGGAAAATTAAATTTATAGATAATCCCTTTCAATAAGAATAGTCATAAAAGACTCGAAGCTTTCAAATTTTCTAATAATTTATTGAAAATATTATAACTTTTTAGATTATTATTTAGAATCATTGAATTCACCATTTTTGTACGATTTTTGGTATTGTTGGCGTTTTACATCAAAACAAAAGTATAATTCAAGCTTCAACGAAATAGTTATGTTTTCAATGAAATAGATTTTCAAACTGAAATGATAACTGTGAAACCAGAAAACAATTATTTTAAAAAAAAATTAGTGGAAGCTTCAACTAAGTCATAGAATTTGCAAACCAAAAAAAAAGATTTTTTAAAAACATCAGTTTAATTTTCAAGCAGCAATAAAAATTTTCTACTAAACAATTGAATTTTCAACCAAATAGTCAAGTTTTCAACCAAACAGATTTATGAACTGAAATGATCATTCTAAGACTGAAAAAATTAATTTTTAAACAAATTAGCGTAAGCTTCGATTAAGTAGTTGAATTTCCAAACCAAACAGATGGAATTTCTACCAAAATAGTTGAATTTTTCAGCCAAAAAGGTGAACTTTTAACCAAATTGTTGAATTTTCAATCCGCAATAACAACTTTCTACAAAACAGTTGAATTTCAGACCCGAAGTTATGCATTTTCTACGAAATAGTTGAATTTTTCACAAAATTAGTTAAATTTTCAACAAAGCATTTGAGTTTCGAACCAAATAGTTTAGTTTTCAATCAAATAGATTTGTAAATGAAAATAATAATTCTAAGATTAAAAAAAATCATTTTTAAACAAATACTTGAATTTTCGTAAAATTGCTTGAATTTTCAAACCAAAAAGACGAAACTTATACCAAAATATTTGAATTTATAAGCCGAAAAACGAATTTTTAACCTAGTTGTTGAATTTTTGAGCCGCAATACGAATTTTCTACGATAAAATTTTAATTTTCAACCCGAAATGATGAATTTGTAAGGAAATAGTTGAATTTCCTACATAAATATTTGAATTTTCAACAGAACAATTCAATTTTCAACTAAAATTAACATTTTTATTGAAAACCCATAAGATTTAAAAGAAGATTCATAATTTTCCAATATTTTCAGATTACATTGGGCTTTTATATCAAAAATTGGTATTGTCAAATGAAAATCATTATGATTTGAAGAATTTGGGAAGATTCTAAATCTTCTTTTTTCTATCAATTTTGGATTATGTTAGCATTTTCATCAGAAGGTGGAATTTTTTCGAAAAATGCAACGGTTTGATACTCTGTGTAAAAATATCATATGTAATCGTCGTCCTGAAATTTCGGAGGAGTAGTCAAATGTTTTTCAGAAGCTTGATTAGTCGTCCCTAATTTTCGCGACTACTAGACGCAACTTATATTTTAATTTAAAAGTTGTATGAGAGAAAAAATAATAATCGCGCTTGCTTGATTTCGATTTCTTAAAAAGTGCATAACAAATCTTTAATGATTACCTAAAATTGAAAATATTTAATGGGCGGGGTTGACGTGTTTGAAAATGGTCTTTGAACGGTGGAGCGAAACCACGACTTAAAGATCACGTCTCTAACAAAATCGTGAGCAGACTTGCGATCCAGGTTTTCACGATAGAAACGCGTTTTCTTTTCAGTCAAAGATTCTCCCTTGAAAGTTGAAACCGAACTTTATTCCACTAAGTGACTGATACCCTTATCGTCATTGCGAATCCCTCCAAGATCTCTGCAGCACCCCAGAGTCACTACGAGGAGAAATTTTTAAGTTTTCTTTTACCTTATACGAAGAACTCTCACTTAGGAAGAAGAATTCTCAGAAGTAATCAACTTTTACTGCAGAACAACAAAGTTCTTTTGTGAGTTAAGAAAATGAAAACCGACCATAAGAAACGAGGTATACGGAAAAATTGTGAACATTAGATGCCTAAACTTCTAACGAAAAGCATTTGGCCAATTTCATATGAAATCGGACAGTCTGCCCCGGGTTATGTCACGAAATTGTTTAGGGCTGAAATATATTGTTTCTCGAGGGAAAATATAAGACACGTATTCTTTATTTTTCACCAAAATTTTTTTCCATGAACCTAGGGCTGCTTGAAAATTTAGGTGAATTGTGAAAAAATTAAAGGAAATTTTCTTTAAAAAATCTTGGGGACAAATTGACATAATTTAATTTCTTCTACGGCAGATTGTAGTTTAATTGACATTCCTTTGAATCCCCGAAAGATATTTTTTTAATAAAGCTTAAATTGCAAATATAGCGCATGTTTTACGAAAAAACTAAAAAGTGAATTTTTTCAAAAAGCCACCTTTGATTTTTTTTATTATTTATAGACTGATAATAATATGAGAGAAATATCATGAGTTTCGTCCTCTCAAAACCATCCATTTATATAGAAACAATTATCTTTTGTAATATAAAATAAGCTTTTCAAAACATCAATTCTTTTTTAACATTCTCAGTTTTATGTCTCAAAGAAGATGAAATTATATAGGATGACATAACTTTGTCTGAAAATAAAAATTTAACATGTTGAAAAGTACCAAAAATATTATTACCAAACTAGGAAAGTTCAGAAATTTCAAACTTCTGAAACTTTGAAACCAGAATTTTCAAAATTCTTGAATTTCAACTTCACCAAATTAATAAATTCCTAAAATTTCTAATTGTCAAAATTTGCAACTCCAGAAAATTTCTTATTCTCAACAATAAAAAAATATTTAAAATTAGTATTTTTTATATCTCTATTAGAATAATATTTTATTTTATATCGCGTCTACTGCATGCTGCATAGATTAAAATTTACAAGAGCTCTTCAAAATTGTTAACTGTGCACGTACACATGTAAAATAAAATATTATTTTAACCGATAAAAATATTAAATATAATTTTTTTCGAGATATTGAAACATCAGTAATTTGGAATAACGGTAATTTACTAATTACTTAAATTCACGAAAATTCAGTTACAATTTCGTGATTGAATAAAAAAATTCAGAAAATTTGGTTAAAAGTTTCGTAAGTTAAGGTGCTATTGAGTAAAATTATAGGAAATTTCCTCAAATTTTTCGCTTCTTTTTCAATTTTATAACTTTGTAAATTTGAGAATACTTCCAAAAGTGTGAATTTATAGAATACACAGTTACAGAATTTATATTTTAAATAAGAAACTTGATGAAATTATGTTTGCTAATATTTTTTGATTGATTATACTTCTTTACTAGTTCTGCCTTTTCTCTTTTTTCTGCCCCGTCTCTTTTGAGTACACTATTACTGTTACTGAGTTAAGTAAGAAGTAAAATTAATCAAAGCGGAACAGCTAAAATTATAATTTTAGCAATTTTTTAATAAAATTGTAAAAATTCGTTTTTTCTAAATTTTGTAACTGTATGTTATGTAAATATATATAATAATATATAATAATAGTTAAGCAAGAACTATCATTACCATGAATGTAAAAGATCCAGAAAAAAGTCAGAGCTGATCTTTTTGAGAAAATGTTCCTTTATTTTTTTGAAAAAATGTACGCTTTTTTGCATTAAATGTTTTTTAAAGTTTCTTTGAATAATTTGAAATAATGTAGATTGAACTACAAGCTCCCTTAAAGAAAATTAAGCTATGTAAATTTACTCCAAAGATACAACTTTTTAAATAAAATTTTCGTTGATTTTTGCATAATTCACCTAAATATTCAAGTATCCCTAATCACATAAAAAATTTGTTTGATGAAAAAAGTACGTGTCTGACATTTATTATCCCCAAGCAATAGGGTCATCCACAAAAATATTGTTTGCCATATAGTTGAGCTTTTAATAAACTTTGACTCCCAAAGAATTTAAATTTGAAATTAAAACTCAGTTTTATTTATTAATTAATTTATAATAATTCATTAAAAAGTGACAAAACATCAACCGGAAATGTCGATTTTTGAAACGCAACATGTGGCGCCCTCGGGTCTT
>JAWWEA010000113.1:45813040-45834991 GCA_035222095.1 Andricus quercuspetiolicola | reverse complement strand
GGTACTTCAAAAGATTCCGAAGCACCTTCAAGAGATTTACAAATTTTAAGGCATTCCAAAAGATTTTAAAATTGTTGAAATATCTTAGGGTATTTTACAAAGATTTCAGTAATTTGAAGTGATTCAATTCTTCCTCTTTTTTCCTTTGTTATTTATTTGTCTCTAATGAGCCGAAAATGAGGTAGTTTGGAAATCTAATTTTGATTTGTAAATCTATTTCGTAATCTAAAAATAAAGAAATAAAAAACGATTTTAAATATTTGAGGACTTTTTAAAAGGGCACTTTGAAAAGACTTACAAATTTCTAGGAATTTCCAAAGACTTGACTGATTTAAAGGTATTTGAAAAATTTGCATGGGGTATTACAAAGTTTCCTGGAATTTTGGAAAATATGAAACGATTTCGTAGGGCCTATTATGATATCTCGAAAAATCCAAAGTGATTTTATAAGATTTCCGAGGATTTCACTGATTTTAAGCGATTTTGAAAGTTTCCAAGGTACTTTGATAAATTTTCCAGTATTTCAGGTTATATCATCAGATTTCATGTGTTTGCAAGGGATATTATAATATTTCAATAGATTTCTAAGAATTTATTCACAAGAATTCATGGATCCTGTATGATTTCTGAAAGATTTTCCAATATTTCAAGGTATTATCAAAGATTTCAAAGAATTTTAAAGATTTAAGGTATTTTTAAAAACCAAAGGAATTTCTAAGAGCTTCCATAAATTTTAAGGCATTTCAAAAGAATTTAAAGTATTTGAAATATATAAGGGTATTTTTTTAAATTCCAAGGGATTTTCAAGAACTTTAAAAAGTTCCCAGTTATTTCAAGAGCTTTTAAAGAATTTGAAATATTTTAGGGAATTTCAAAAGATTCAAAAGCAATTTATAATTAAAATATTTAAATTATATGACAATTTTTTTATTGATTTCTCATCTTATAATATTTTAAAAGATTGCAAAGGATTTTATACCATTTCCGATGATTTCTCCGTTTTTATTGGATTTTCAAAGGTCTCAAGGTTTTTATGAAATATCGTCAGATTTTGTATAATTTCACAAGGTTTCATTTCGAATTCATTCTGAATTCTTATAAATTCTTTTGAATTATGCGTAATTCTCCGGATTTTTTTTAAATTCACGTGAATTCTTAAAAATTCATTTAATTCTACTTAAGTCTATGTATTTTTTTTATTTCGTTTTAGTTCTTCGTTAAATTCATCTTGAAGTTTTTGAAATTCATAGGATGGTTAGGCATTTCACCAAATTCTTTTAAGTTTCCTACAATTTTTCTGAACTCATTTCAAACTTACTGAATTCAATGAATTTCTTCATATTTTTTATTTGTTTTTTTAATTCACTTGCATTTTTTTCAGTGTACCTTCAATTTTAATAAATTTTATCTTATTTTTTTCAAATTCGAACAAATTCACTCCAATTTAACTGAATCCTTCAGGAGAGAAAAAAAATGAAAAGGAGCTCCTTATTGGAGACTATAGAAATCATCCCATGGTGCCTTCTAATTAGTTTATACAAATATTTTGTAACATTCATTAAATATAAAATAGAAAAAATAAGTATTAGGTTCATTGTTTTCCATAAAAAAAAAAACAAAATCAAAATTAATAGGCGCGCGCAAGACTACTAGTAGTCTTCAGTACGCAATTCGATGTATTCAGTCCTGTTCTCCTCGGCAATAATTCCTGCGTTATTGTTTTCTAGAAGCTACAAAAGTAACCAATGACAGAAATGTAAACTTTAGGTTCATTCAAAATTTATTTGCATACAAAAAATGCAATTCTTTGTTTACCGTAAAATTAAAGTGTCTACCAGAAGGATGGTTTCAAAATATCAATTACGTTTCTTTTTTACATTTCGATATTCTCACTCAGAATTTTTATTCTTTTGTACAAATTCCGCATGGCAGATCTAAATTATAATTATTTTTCATCCAAATAAAAATTACATATAATATTGCTTCGGAAAATTCCCTGATCCAAAATTCTTAGGTAAATTTCCTGTTTCAATTTAAAATTTTAATTTTTCTCGAGAATTACCTGAACTAACTCAAAATTATCGTTCTTCTCAAAAATACTCTATTCGAAAGTCGGAACTGTAATAATTCTTTTAAAGATTTCCCTATTACAAATACATTTTTTTATTATTTTTGACATTCCATCTTCCAATTCAGAATTTTAATTCCTTAGGACAAATTCCGTGTTTCACATTGGAATTAATTTTTTTTTTCAATTCAGAATGACATATAATCTTTTTTCTCCAAAATTCCATGAAACAACTCAAAATTGTCATTATATTCAAAAACTTCCTGTTCAAAGCCAAAACCATAATGATTCTTTCAGAAAATACCCCGTTTAATGTAAAAATTTTTATTATTTTGGGAAATTCCCTTTCCCACGGCACAATTGTAATGCATATTAGGAGAAATTCCGAGCTGCAGATCTGACTGATAATTTTTTGTCATCCAGCTCAGAATTACATATAATATTACTTCAGAAAATTTCCTGTTCTAACATAAAATTATCATTTTCCTCAAAAATTCCCTATTCTAATACTAATTTTTTTATAAAATTCTACATTATAAGTCAAAATTTTTATTATTTTGGAAAATTCCCTCTCTCAAGTCACAATTTTAATTCATATTAGGAAAAATTTCGTCCTCCAGATCTGAATTATAATTTTTTGTTTCTTCTAATTCAGAATGGCATTAAATATTGCTTCGGAAAATTTCCTGTCCCAATTTAAAGTTACCATTTTTCTCGCGAATTTATTTTTCTAACTTAAAATAATCATTCATCTAAAAAATTATTTTTTCGAAGTCAGAATCATAATAATTTTTTCAAAAAATTCCCCGATTCAAGTCAAAATTTTAATTATTTCATGACATTCCCTCTTCCAAGTCACAATTTTAACTCATATTAGGAGAAGTTCCGTGATCCAGGTCTGAATCATAATTTTTTTTATCCAATTCAGAATTATATATAATATTGCTTCGGAAAATTTCTCGGTTTTCAACTTAAAATGATCATTTTTACCAAAAGTTTCCTGTTGAAACTCAAAACTATGATAATTCTTTAATTCTTTTTGAAAAAATCCGTTCCAAATAAAAAATTTAATTATTTTGGAAAATTCCCTTTTCCAAGTCAAAATTATAATTACATAGGAAAAATTTCGTCTTCCAGATCTGAATGATAATTTTTTGTTTCTTTCAATTCAGAATTACATTTGATATTGCTTCAGAAAATTGCCTGCTCCAATTTAAAATGAACATTTTCCTCGCAAATTCCCTGTTTCAACTTAAAATAATAATTTGTCTGAAAAATTCCCTTTTCGAAGTCAGAATTATAGTAATTTTTTTAGAAAATTCCCGGTTCCAAGTCAACATTTTTATCATTTTGGAAAATCCCCTTTCCCGAATCACAATTTTAATTCAATTTACGAGAAATTCCGTGCTCCAGATGGGAATTATAACTCTTTTTCATCTATTTCAGAATTATATATAGTATTGCTTCGGAAAATGTTTCAACTTAAAATAATCATTATTTTCAAAAATTATGTGTTCTAATAATAATTCTTTTAGAAAATTCCCCGTTACAAATCAAAATTTTTATTGTTTTGGAAAATGGACTCCCTAGTCACAATTATAATTCATTGGGAAAAACCCCGTGCTCCGGATCTGAACGATAACGTTTTTTTCATCCAATTCAAAATTATTTATTTCGTAGCACTTAAAACGACAAACAATTTCTTTATAATACTTTTTTCGATAAAACTTTGATTTATGAATGGTCCGCTCACGGTAAAGTTATAGGTCAAGATTCAGTCCATGGTTGGAGAATGGATGTTTAGAATGTTAGAGGGGTGAATGGTCTTTAGGTAAAAGAATTACGAGAAACCATGCACGCAATGAACCAGAATATAGTATGGGTATCTAAAACAAAGAAAAAGGAATGCGACGTTAGTACCATACAAAATGGGATATTAAATGGCAGACTTGAAATATGGTCAGGAGCAGAGAGTGCATTACATGATAGCCAATAGGTTTGTTTCGTTACGAATGCGAGAACGAGAGAGCAAGCCTAGAAGCATGGATTTGTATCTCCCAGATTGTTATGGAGTAGAACGAAAGGAGGAATCAGAAGATTATTTATCATAGCATGCTACGCCCCAGTTAACGGCGACAGTTGGAAAGTAAAAGACGCCTTCTGGGACACCTTATATGTTACTATAAGTACTCGCAATCATGGTCAGTGACTCATTCTACTAGGAGATATGAACGGATGGTTTGGCGTCCAACATCAGGGTACAGAAAAGGTGTTAGATAATTTTGTGTATGCAAGAACAAATGATAACGGAAAAAAATTAGTTAACTTAGGCTTAGAAGAGGGCTTATTTATTACAAATACTTTGTTTGAGCATAAAATTATCCACATGTACACCTGCTTCGGAGGAGGCAGCCACAGTATAATCGCCTTTGTTGTTGCGGATAAAAAACTAAGAGTACTAGTAAAGGATACAAGGCTCCTTAGAGGCTCTGAATGCAATACTGATCATTACCTTCTCGTCTCAAAAAATAAATTTAGTTCAGGGATGAAGAAGAAAGAGGAACAAAAAAAAATAAGAATAAAGGTCGAGAAGCAATAAAGGTGTAGAGGGCGCACCGACTTTGATTAAGAATGTCATTTTTAAGAGTACGACTGAAGTGTGTGGCACTGCGGTTGTAGGAAGGGTGTGTGATGATGCGTGGTTGAATTATGAAATCCGAACAGCCGCTCAATGAAATAGAAAAGCGTATGACAGAAAGTTGAACCTCACAGACCTTGGCGATGAGGAGGTAAATAAACTTTAAAGTGACTACAGATACAAAAAAATGAAAAGTAACACTATTATTTAAGGAAATCAATGGTCAAATCGTAATGGAAAAAGAGAAGGAAATGCAAATTGATTTTTAAAGTATTAAGAAACTGTTTTATAAATTGGCGATGATCAGTATGAAAGAAAGTAGAAATATAGAGATAAGCAGCATGAGAAATAGCAAGGGTGGAATGCCACGTGATATTGACGAAATACTAAACGCTTTGAGAGAATTTTTAAGGAGTTATTGGGAGGTGAAGCTATAGGACATCGCAATTAAGATATAGAACACGATACCTTAGAAAACGCAATTAGAAAGTCTGTACCAAAATGGATTCATACCGGAAAGATCATTTACAGATGAAATATTTAGCGTAGGACAGATCACAGAAAAAAATTTGAGAGTAGGAAAAAAAGGTTTCTGCGCATTTGTTAATCTAGAAAAAATATTTGCCAACGTGGACAGAAGTAAACTTTGGAAAGTCCTGAAAGAATACGCAGTCAATTGGTGGCTCCTCCAAGTAATGAAAACAACATATGCTGGTAGCAAAGCGAGTGTAAGGGTTAATGGGAAACCAAATGACTGGTTTGATATTATGCAATGCCTTAGACAAAGATGCGTTATGTGCTCATGGCTATTGATTGTATTCATAGACAAGTGTCTAAAAATGGCCATCTTCGATGAAGAAGGTCGGATCTCGAGACAATAGGGGCAAGTGGGTTAGCGTTCGCAGATGATAAGGTTGTTATGGCAAGGTGAAGAGAAGACTTGCAAAGATTATTGAACAAACTGTATACAAGCATGAGGAAAATAGCTCTGAATATTAACGTAAATAAAACAAAAATTAGGGTGTTTGCAGGAAAGGGCGAGAAAACAATGTCCAAAATTGTCTTAAATGATGAGAGAAAGAACAAGTTGATAAGTATGTATATATTAGTGGCCCATTCACTAGTGACGGAAAAATAGATAGGGAGTTAGATATACGTAGGAACAAGGGTAAGAAGGTTATCGGTGGAGCAGAGACAATTATTAGAAGTAAAAATATATCAAGTAAAGCTAAAAGGGCAATACCTAATTCTATAATCATACCGACTTTGCTGTACAGTAGCGAGACATGGGCCTATCGAGGGAAGGATGCGAGGAAAATCAATGCGATGAACGTGAGATGCCTACGCATGATATGCGTCAAATCACTAATGGACAAAATGAGTAATGGGATAATCATCAAAGAATGTGTGTAGAAGAGACACTAGTTGACATATATGAAAGAAATTCTTTGACATGATTTGGGCATGTTGAGAGAATGAACGATGAAGGACTAACGCAAGAAGTGTGTCAAGGTAAAGAAAGTGGCAGTGTGCGCAGAGACAGACTGTGGAAGGATTAGTTTATATGTGTGAATGAGATACTAATCCAAAGAGACATAGGAGGCAACAGAAATAGAAGAGCTCGCATGAAAAAAATGCATAGACGTAAAGAAAGCTAGAGAGGTATGCCAGAACAGAAAATTGTGGCGACAAATAGTTCATAAACAGACTGCCAGTGGAGTGAATGTCGCCTGAAACAAATAACCTTGGATACTAATTGGCTCCAGTGGAAACTTCACATGAAGACTTTGTGAGGCTCTTCACTTGGGGTGACTGCTAGAGAGATTGATCAGCAGATTGGGTCGGAGCAGTTTTGCGTAATGATCGTGTTATTTTATCAAATAACACAGAAATTACAAGTCAATCCAAAAATCTATTAACCTTCCCCCACATTAGTCCCTTCGTTACCGAGTGAGTCACGCTTACCCAGAAAGGCAAATGACTTGATGGTATAATAATACATTTTTCAATGTAGTTGAGAATGAAATTGAATGCAAAATATGGAACAAATATTAAAGTTATCATGATAAACAAATTTGTACGTAATTTCGCACATGTCTAAATGAGTAATCCTAGGCTGAGGTACATAAATAAATGTGATATACATTTGATATGATAGAGCTGCGTAATGTAAAAATCCTTTCATTTTGGACAAAATTGATTGCGAAGCACGAGATACGTAATGAGAATGTGTTCATTAAAGCGGCAGAAGCTTTTACAGGAGAGAATTCACAATCACCAAATTACAGTTGTCGGTGCTTTGACCTTTAATTTTAAAAGGTCTGTGCACAAATATAGGGGAAATACAAAGACCGCGATGAGATCCCCATGCAGCGGGAAGATTTTTCGTATTACTAACCAGCAGTTAAACCACAAAATCTATTGCTGCAAAACATTAAAAACATGAGAATTATTTATATGGAGGCGGGATCTCCTGGAAGCAAAAAGAAATTTTCAGATGGAATGAAAACTTTTCTTTGTAAATTGCTGTTAAAGATTGCTATTTTGATGGGAAGTCATACAGATCATTTTAGTTGTTAATGAAAAAACATCAAGTTCAACCTATGTCATCATTTTTCCTAAAACTTTTTCAAAACTTATAACTAACATTATTAATATTGTTTATTGTTCATAAACCAGTTTGCATTATCTTTATAACAATTAGTATAAATAAAATTCCCTTATAAGCAGAATTTTTTGATTTTATTTTTGATCCAAACTAGAACTTCTTGCTGTCACGATATTTTCTAGTACAGCGTGCTATTATTTATTTACAGCCTTATTGACAAACTATTTTTTATAAATCTAGGCTTCCCTGCAAGTCCCAATTTTCAAGTTATTCGCAATAACCTTTTTTCATCACATAAATTTTACCCTTAACATTATAATTATGTCTGTCAGCGTTTTCAATACGTGCTTCTTATTGTTCATAACCATTGTTCGTAAGAAAAACCCTGAATTCGAAAAATGGATTTTTTAAAATTTTTATATTTATCTTTGACACCAAATAAAACTCTTCAATTTTGTGATATTTTCTCGTACGACGAGCCATTATTTATTCACGGCCTTATAACTAATGGATTTTTTCATAAATCCATAGCTCCCACAATCCATTGTTTCCAAGTTATTAGCAATAAACTTGTTTCTATGAGGTTAATTTTACTGAAGTCGAGGTAGTAACTGCAAGAATCCACACACATCAATCTCTGAGTGAATCACTTAATTTCAAAGTGTTGCGAATTTGGTCGTTGGAGGAATGGCTTGGGACTGATTTGAATGGACTTTAAGTCAAATGGAAAAGATAGCACATTCAGTTTAAATTGCTCTGGATATAAATGCTGTCAATTATGCTTTACGGAAATAAGTAAATTGACTTGAACCGTGGTCTTCGTCTCAGAGCACTAAACATGATTAAATTCCCTTCAGTTTCTACCCTCTTCAATAGAATTGAAATATATTCATTTATTGACATAAATCATTCTGAGATTAAGCAGGTTTTGAGAGAGAGACGCATATAGTTAAGGGTTATATGAACTAAAATGTTAGCGGCAGAAAATGACATCCATTTGCATTCAAAAGATTTTGAAATTTACCACATTTGAAATCATTTAAATATTTTTCGATGCACAAGAGAATAATTTTTTTTATGTCTCATGCCAAAGTTGTCTTTCTTTATAGGCATTTCATAATATTTTTATAATTTGGTAATATGATTTTTGAAAATAATGATCGTTGCGTACTTTTTACCTTCATTTTATTATAATTACTCCACTGACCTTAAATGTAGTTTTCAGGGTTCAGTGAGCAAACCATTTAGGAAAACCGTTTCTCATTACGAAAATACATTTTTTGATAACTAGCAAATTGCGGCTCATAGGGCAGTAAAGATTTATGAAAAATATCTTGTTCAGAGCTTTTCCTTATGCAAAAAATACTTTGAGATCTCCTTAACTAAAAATTGGTAAAATTTCACAGACTCGATTAGCGAGAAGTGAGTCACTAAGGATTCGTAGGAAATTAATAATTCGATTATTTGAGATATTCGATAATTCAGTAATGAGAAACGGTAAAAGTAGAAAAGTTCAATGAAAGGACTCTGTTGAAATAATAAGAAGGTCACACTGAAGTCATAAGCGTGACGTAGCCCGGCTTTATTCGAAAACACCGCTTTCTGATTTTTTAAACAAAGTTAAGAAGAATGATATTTTTTTTATGATCTCAAAATGACAAGGATTCAATGCGATCTAAATTAATAATAGACATTCAGGGTCTTTATGCTCTTCTTTCCCAGCGAGATCTATTTTCAATTTTCAGAATTTGTTTTGGTTGTAAATTTTTCTAATTTTCCCTAGAAAATTTCAATTATATAACAAACTTTGCAAATGTAACTTGCTTTGAATTAGTATGAATTCGAGTGCATAAGAAGGTTTTTTTTCAATTTTATAGCATTTTTGCTTATGCAAAAGATACTTTGATATATCGCCAAATAAAAATTGGTAAAATTGAACTAATTACAAGTGAAATTTTACGGATTTGATTGGGGAAAAGTGGGTCATCGAAGATTTAGTGATAAATTACTAATTTGATTAGTTGAGATACCTTATAATTCATCATTCAGTAGTGGAAATCAACTACTTACTCGACACAAATGAATGTACTTAGGACTGTATATAATAAATGAAAAAAAGGGTTATCAGAATGGAAAACGTGGAGAAATGGAAAAGTTTAAAAAAAGGACGAGATGGTGTGACTTTCTTGCGTCTACTGACACAACAAGGAGGTGATATCGTGAAAATACAAACCCCAAGTAGCCTATCTCCAATTTAAGAATACTTTCTCTTGACTTTTTGAGCAAAGTTAACAAACATGAAAATTTTTTCCAATCTTAAAATGACAAGGAGTCAATGCGATCCAAACTAGTTAGACACAATCAGTTTCTTCATGTGCTACTTTTCAACAGCGTTCTGTTTCCGATTCTTAAAGTCTGTTTCGGTTCACTATTTTTCTAATTTTCCATAAAAATTGCAATTATATAACAATAAGCTGTGCAAAAATAACTCGTCTTAAATAAGGATGATCTTGAGTGAAAAGTGGGCTACTAAAAATTAGCGACAAACTACTATTAAATTTATTTAGGACTATGTATAATAATTTTCAAAAAGTTCTATACATGGAAAACGCGAAAAATAGAAAAGACTAATGAAACGACCCAATTGCGTGGCATTTTTATCTCTATTGAAACAATGAGGACGCCATATTGAAAAATCTATGTTACGACCTAGTCTGTTTCAATATCAAATTATCGCATTCTGATTGATTGCACAAAGTTAAGAAAAATGAGAACTTTTTTAAAAAACAATGAAGCAATAAACTATAAATTAATGACACATATTCAGGGTTTTAATGCGCTATTTTTTAAGAGAATTCTGTTTTCGATTTTCAAAATTATTTACAGTCATACATTTCGCTGCTTTCCATAGAAAATTTTAATTGTACAAGGGGGAAAATGTCGCGAAAGAAAAAAGCTAGAGCTATGGTCAAAGATTTATTTAAAAAAGTCCAAACAATAAATTATTTTAGTGAAGGGTTTTTCTTTATAAAAATTGTTATAAAAATGAAGCAAGAAAGTTTTTAAAGAATAAACAATTTTATTAATGAGAGGAATAGGTTTTGCAACATGGTTAGGAAAAACTATGCCTCTGGTTGTCCTGGATGTTTTTTCACGAACAAATGAAAAGTCTCGATGGTTCCCTCTTGAAAATAGCAATTTTCAACAAAAATTCACGAAAAGAAGTTTTTATTTGATCGGAAGATTTCTTTTTGCACCCGAAAGTTCTAACCTCGATATAAACATTGTGCATTGTGCATGGAGTCGGTCATGACTAACCTAAGACGTGCACCACTAAGTACTAATTTTATTTTATATTACTAATACACGCTGTGAAGTAGAAAAAAATTAAAAGTTAGGTAACTATTATTATAACTGACCCACTGATTGCTATTGATTTCGTCTGAATAATGAAAAAAAATTGAACTTTCGACTAAGAAGATAAGCTTTTTTACCAAAAAAAAAATTTCTAACATACAACTTTCTGTTGATTCATTTTTTTCGTATCTTGCGTCGTTTTTCCAAAAATTTAATTTTTTCGTTGTTAATGTTGTTTTTCACGATTAGAACAAAAAATAGGCATCCCATCAAAAAGTAATTTATAACAAATTGTAGCACTTTGTTGCGTAAACAAATTTTTCCGATTTATTTTTTTCGCTTCTTGTGTCGTTTATCTAAAAATTTGATTTTCCTATTTTTAATGCAGTTTTTTACGATTAAAACAAAAACTGCGAGTCCTATTGAAAAGTGATTGTCTAAAAATCTGTAGGTCCTTCCTTAATACACAATTTTTATTATTTGGTATTTTTTCTCATCTTGTATAGTTTGACCGCAAAATAGAATTTTTGATTTTTCATTATTTTTTGTGCGGTCAAAATTTGGATTTTCGATTTTTCAAAAATATTCAAAAAGTTGTGATGATATTTCAGGATGTTCAAAATTTAATGTTCTCCTTTTGTTGACATTTCTTCACATCGTGCGTTGTTTGGCCTAAAATGTTCATTTTCGTTTGTTTTTTGGAATTTTGTAAATGTTTTCCCCCAGTAATTTCTTTCATCAAAAAAAGCCATTGGGATAAACTGTTTGCCTTCTTGTATGCTTCTAATAACAGCACACAGAATTTTCAAATCTAAAAAAAAAGTGGTCGCTAAAATTTTGGAAATGCCCTAACTTTCTAAATTTTCATCCAAAATGTCTGGCTAACGGACTTTATCTTCATTTTAGGGAACTTAAGGAGCATACCAAAGCCCATTGCAATATGTCAATTCTTTCGAAAGGTATCGTGCTAACAGGCTAAAAATGTACAAACACCCAGCCAGACATGCATACAGACAGACATGCATACAGACAGACACATTCGCAAAGACATGTTTTTCGGGTTCAGGGGTTCTCAAAACGTGGATATTCGATGAATTTTCTGCCAAATGGTTTAATTTTCAACTTGAAACGATCAATTTTTAGGCAAAAATGCAATAGTTAAATATATGGAACTTCAAAAAAAAAGATAAA
Organism: Andricus quercuspetiolicola; assembly: GCA_035222095.1. NCBI lineage: Eukaryota > Metazoa > Arthropoda > Insecta > Hymenoptera > Cynipidae > Andricus > Andricus quercuspetiolicola. Next base: position 45,823,129 of record JAWWEA010000113.1, on the reverse strand, counting down.
TGTTTAACAAAATAGTTCGACTTTTAATCAAGTAGTTGAGTTTTTGACAAAAAAAGATGACTTTTTGATCAAATGGTTACATTTTTGACAAAATCATTAAATTATCAACCAAATTTTTTGCACAATTTTTATACATAATACACCAAATGTTTTGGCATTTCCAACATTTTAGGCCCAAAATAAATTACAAAATTATATGTTTATAAATCTGGATACATATTGTTAACAACGCATTTCATTTTCTGAAATTCAATGTTTATTTAATGAACAGGATATATATTATGTATATGTCTGTTCCTTGTATTTATGAAATCTTAGTGAGATTTTTGGGAGCGGGGGTCAGTCCAAATCACACGGTATCTTACGTGAGGGGCCAAGGGGGTTTAAAATTACACAAACTCACCTTACGTAATTTGTGGACGTGGATAAGCCCTTTTTCTTTATATTTATTATTATTTCAAGGTCAGTCCCAAGACTAACACTAAATCCAGATTCTGCTGTATTAGATGCTACTAATATCATTATCTAATTTAGAAGTCATACTATTACAATTCTTAATAAAACAATATATCATTTTCCACATTAAATATACTAGGTACTACAGTAAGCACTAGACTGCGTTTGCAAATAGTGCAGAAAGAAATTACCCAACATATCAACTTTATGTAATGTTTTCCGCAGAATCAAATGACGTTATCAGTTTTACCGTACATCACACACTCAGACATATTGTTTAATCCATTTTTATTTATGACATTGAAAAAACAGATTCTTCTTCATGTAAAATTATGGTTTAAAGAAATTTTTCCACCCCAATATTAACGTTTCCGTTATGTCTGTTTGTGTGCACATGAATTTTGAAAGAATTAAAATTTTGTTATAATTTTATAAAATTTTTATTAATTTCCAATTTGCAGAAAATCGTTTGCAACTAAATACCACTCCAGTAATAAATCAGAACGACTTTAGTACACAACAATTTTTATCTATAACAAATGATATGGATTGCTTTATTTCAATAAGGTGTTTATAATATTGAAGCTATTTCTATTCATATTTTGAATTCATATTCGGAATTGGGGCCCTCAAGAGCCCCTACATACAACGTTTCGAGTAAATCCAATAATTTTTTGACATACTTTTCCGACATATTGCGTTCACAAACCGACTGACAGACATACATACACCATCCACAAAAGATGATTTTCAGCTTCAAGTGGCCTTAAAACATGAAGATCCGTTGAAAAAATAAGGTGCGAAATTCCGGACCATTCTAATATTTCCTCAATCATAAATGACCAGAATGTAAAAATCTACAATCCTTTCTTCATACTCTCTTCCCTATCTTGTGTTGATATGCTGAAAATATGGATTTTTTGTATCATTTTTGATGGATAAAACAAAAACTCTTACAAGTCGATTGGAAAACGAATTTTACACTCTTCATAAAAATATATTTTTTTCAATATTCACTTTTTTAAGAATTCTTTATGCAAACAACCCATTTTCGATCAAAATGTTGATTATCTTGTTACGCACTGCCACTCGTCATAATTATGTTAAAAATGTTGTATATAATATTCAGATTTAATTTACATTGTTATTTCAAATTCAAGGTCGCTATGACGTGCTTCGCGGGCTAATATTCTCTTAGTAAGCTTCACCGTTATGACATGCTTTTGGTTTAATTACGTCAGTTTTACATAAAGAGAACTTCAGTGTATATTTCTGTACCTTTCTAATAAATTACACAATCAGAAATATTTTTTTCAACTATCCGAAAAAGGGGAAAAATATTATCTAAGTCGTTTTGGGAACATATAATTATGGTAAATTTTCAAATAATTATTAGAATGCTTTGCGCTTTTGCATCACATTGTCGATGAGAATGAAAAAATTAATTGATTTGCCCTGAATAATGTTTTCTTGATAGTTATTTCATTCTTTTCTTCGTTAGAAATAGTATTGACGAGATAAAAAAATTAAATATTTTGAAAACCCACACACGAGATGAAGAAGAAATTAAATAAGCAAATTTTTGATGAGAATGTGCCGATTTTTTCATTATTTTTGTAATTTCTAACGACTTAAACAAAAAATATGCATTTTATCAAAAAGTGACCCCTGAAAAATTTGAAGATCTGTTCTAAGTGCACAATTTTGGTCTCATCATCATTTGTCATATCTTGCATATTTTAACCGCAAAATGGAATTCTTGATTTTTCATTGTTTGTAGTGCCATCAAAATTTTAATTTTTGATTTTTCAAAAAAATTCAAAAAATTATTATGATAATCTTGTGTGGGTTGCCAAAAGAAACCTTTTTCCTGTCTTGACTTTTTTTCATACTGTGCGTTGTTTGGCTGAAAATGTCGATTTCCATTTGTTTTCATAAATTTAGAAAATCCTGTAGCTCTGTCAATTTTATTTTCATTGGAAAAAGTCATGGAAATGAATTGTTTGAGTTTTCTTCAGATATAATTAGCCGTACATAGAATTTATGAATATTGAAAAAAAATTGTTTGAAAAATTTTTAAAATGCTCTAACTTTTTGAATTTTCATCCAAAATGTCTGGTTAACCAACTCCTTCTTTTTTTTTAGGCTTTGAAGAAGCGTGCCAGAACACAATCCAATATGATCGATTTTTCGAAAGTTATCGTGCCCGCAGTCTACATGATACTACAGACTACAGGCTGACAGACAGACAGACAGACACCTTCGTAAAAATTATTTTTTCTGACTCAGGGGGCCTCAAAACGTGGAGATTCTATTAAAAACGACAGTCATTTTTTGCATAAAACAAATACCTTTTCATTAGGATGAGAAAGTAAAAAAGGAAAAAAAGAAAGCAGCCTTCAAATATCCTTCCTCCCTTTCATGTCCAACGCTCACTGTCATTTTTAAACATTTTTTTCACAATTCACATTGAAATGTTCTAAAACCTGACATATTAAATCATCTTTGATAAGAAAAAAGTGCGATGAACGTGTTGTTGTCGGCAGTCCCCAGATTTGAGCACACCAAACAGAAAAACGGCGTTAATCAGCTTTCACCTGGCCGGTGCATCCAACACAGTCACAAGATCCAGAATCCCGGCAAAAGCCAGTCAATCTTTGACTAGCAAATGGGAGTTGATTTTTTCTCTTTGAAAAAACAAATTACGAATTAGTCATGCGCTAAGAACAAAAACGAGTTAAATAGACAATAGGTTTTAGGTCGTAGCGGGCGACTTAATTCGTTTTTCGATCGAGAAAAAATCAACTCACTTTTGCTCCGACTCTTTTTTTTAGTCCCCTTTTGCCATAAGACCCTCAACTGAGAAAAATTTTACCAAATTTTTTAGTACTATATCATCATACTGCATCTATCATTTTGAATTACGTGATTTACATACTGAATTTGGAACAGTCAGCATGTGTCCACAACAAACCCGACGTACCAGTTTCTAAGAATATTGACCAAAGTGTTTGCATTTGGGTAAATTCGTTGGCAACCTGGTGCTTGTTTTCAATTGACACGATTAGAGCGAGTCTACTTCTCGAACGTCTATTATTTGCAAAGAGAGTAAACAGATTTTTTCTATAAGGAAAAAACGCCATTTCACCGCCTAAATGTAGTCATACGATTTATCAATATGACGTGGAGGCTAGTATATATACAAGCACAACTAGTTCAAGATCTTGTCAGTCTAAGTTCCAGAAATATTTCACAAATTAGTTCCTGTTTCATTGAAGATGAAAATTTTCACTCTTATTCTGCTGCTCTTCATGCTCGTAATGTGTCTCAATTCTGTTCGTAAGTAGAATATAATTTTAACTAAATCAATCATACATTAAAATATCTTACATCCAGATATCGTCTATATTCAAACATTCGCATTTCACTTTGAAGCAGTTGAAACATGTGTTAATTATCATTGTGCGTATTTCGCAAAATTTTTGGCTTGAGGTGCAGCAAAACTTTTAACTCTACAATTTTGAATCGGATTAGGCCACATTTTCACATTCAAAGACGCAAAGAAATAAATGTGAAGTAAAATTCTCGTAACATATGTTAGCTATGTAATAAAGATTTTCTAATAATTATTAAAGCTTGAGCTAAAATTTTTCGCAGTATATGTTACAAACATTAATATTCACGTGTATCCTTAGGTTTGAATTCTTAAATAAATGATAAAAATTGATAAGGTTTAAACTGAAATTTTTCCGAACATACACTTTAAAATTTTTCTCTAAGGCCCCACGTGGATGCCAACATATGTTCCAAAAATTTCTTCTGACAATCTGTTTCCTTTCGCCTCTGCATCTAAAACTTTCTTTCCATTATATTAATCCATTGCGTATTGCACTACTGCACATAAGTCCAGCAGAACTGTTATCAGAAGTTACAAATGAATTACCATAGATTTTCATGAATTTCAGTAAGTTACTGTAAATTTTCGTAAAATTTCCTAAATTTCCACATCTTTCACAAATTTGCATGAATTTTCACAAATTTCATTAATATCTATAAATTTCCATAAATTTATGATAATTTATGATAATTTATGAAATTTAAGCCAAATCTTAAGATCTTGTAAAATTTATGAAAATTTATAACATTTGTGTAAATGACTTGCAATTTATGGCAATTATGGACATTTATGGTAATTGGCGGAAATTTATGGAAGTGTGTGGTTATATATCAGTAACTTTTAATAATAGTTGCTGCTGAACACATGCGCAATAGATTGAGTAATAATTTCAAAAAGGCCCCCGCTTTTCTTGGGTTCACATTTCAGGGGTAAGTTCCTACCATTACTGGTATCATTTACCCCAAGTTCCAACTTCAAAAACAAATGTTTACAAAAGTTTTTAAAGAAATAATAAATAATAAAAAAATTTGAATTTCTCAAAATTGTTTCAACTGATTTTCGTGGCTCAAATATATGTTACATGGGGTATTAGGGCAACCAAAAACATTACAATTAATTCTTGTTACCAGAAAGAGTTAAAGATATTATTATTATTTCGCAATAATTTTGTTGTAATTAAATTTTGGTGACAACACCGCCATTTTTTCTGTAATATACTCATATCCGAGGTAGCAACATATATTTTTTGGAATAAGATCAAAGAATTACTTTATGGTTAACAAAAGTGAATACAAAATTATGTTCCGTTATATGTATATAATTCGATGATAAATGAGGGCAAACTTATTTTTCAGCGAATACAAATTTTTTGAGGGGTTATCTACCCTGGCACATTACCTAATATCCAGGCATGCAAAAGAAAGGTTCAATTTTTGACTATTACCAATTAAATATCATGAAATATCTTCTTCTTCATGCCCGGCATTATAGGCTGGGCCAAACCCTTCGGGAAACCCACCAAACACCACCCTTACAATATGCATACCCAAAACGATAAAAATGGTTATTTGCTTTTCGATATTCGAAAATTGAAAAACGCCAAAATCCTCTTTCTTCATCCCAGAATTACACGCCGGGTGAGGAAATTCAGGCTCACTCTTAGAAACCACCATCACTATATGCACATGTTTCTTAATTTTCAAATATCGAAAATCAAGCTTCTTGTTTTCGCCACCTTGTGTGTTCGTATTGTAAGGGTGATTCTTGATGATTTCGTTTTCACTTAATTATTTAATCTCCTGATGATGGTTTAGTGTCCTCTGATGTGCTCAAGTCACAACTATAGGTGTTAATCTAGGCAATATGTTTATGTATGTGGGATCTTGCTTGAAGGTTTCTCCTTGACTTTGAAAGACTACGCCAAAGAACAGTAGCGACTCCTTCCGGACCAAATAACGACTGGTGGTTTTCAGGACAATGGTCCAATGCTCGATGCTGACGGCTTGAAAGTACTATGACGAATACTCAAGTGAAGCAGTCGTATTCGCGACAATTATGAGCAGTGATCCAATCCCTAGGAAGATTAAGAGGTCGACCAATAGGAGTGGGGCAAGAGGATCGACCTGACCCTCAATTGGAACCACTCAACGCTTGATGAGCAAAACGCGCTAGTCCCGTACCTTAAGGTTCCCCTGGAATTCAATGCAAAATTTGCCGAACAGTTGGATTAAATTTTATAAGCAAATTCCAACTGCTTTATTTTGACACTTTTTTTTATTCCATTACTTCTCAACTTGACGCTTTTCAAATTGGAAATTTTCCAAAGCGGTATTATGCCTCACTGAGTTTAGTATACTTTAAAACAATCCACGTGCCTGCAGCACTCAATGAGAACTGTTAAACTGTCTCTTGGCGAGGAATCTCGATAACGACAAATTAGTCGCTCTTGCTTGCAGAGTTAAATCTCTTTCAAAGACTGCTATCTGCAGACAGCCCTGCGCCTAACTTTTCTGATTTCTGAATTTTCCGTTGTCTTCCGATGGACAAACTCGAATGTTTAGAGTGGTAGACCAAAGGTCCGATTACCTAAACCTGCAACAACGAAACCAAAAAGAACATTACTAAACTGATAATTAAGCTTGATTTTTTTTCAGAATATCTGAGCCATAACTTTGTAAAATGAGCAAACCCCAAGTCGTTTTAAAATAATACAAAAAACAATAGCAACGATTAGTTTCTTTCAGCCCATCCTAATTGAAAGATCTTTTTTATTTTGCATCGTTGATGAAAAAATGCCCTTGGCAACACGACTTAAATGAAGGCAGGAGTGTAGCTATTGGTTCAATGTCTAATTGAAAAGTTAAAAATTCTTTTCTTGATAATATGTTAGTTCAATTTGGTGAAATTGTAATAAGTACCAGTGTTGGGTAAGTTACTTTTTTTTGAGTGACTAGTTACAGTTACCATATAAAGTAACTTCAAGTTGCCTAAAAAATTACTTTTTGTCACTCACTTAATTTTTTAATTTAGAAGTCAAAATAAATAAGATGATAATTTATAAAAACTTAATTTAAAGAGAATTAGGCATTAGTTAAAGTAAATAAGAAAATACACAATATATTTCGGCAAGTGAACAACAAAAAAAAAAAACAACAAAAAAAAATTCAAATTCAGTAATAGATATGTCACTCGAAATATCCTGCCCATGGCATCAGATTCTGAACGGGTTTTGTTTTTCCGCATTGTTCGACAGGATTACCAGAATAGTTTCATTGGCTTTATTTTCATCAGCCGTTAAAAATTATTCTTCAAATTGAATTTCATGTTCAAACCACGATTCACGTATTAAATTCTAGCAATTCAGATTCGTTACATGAAATTTATCCAAGCCTGCTTGATTTTACTTTTGCTTAGTTGGTATCAATCAACATAAAGCGCGCAAGGCAGCGCAATGCTATACACTGTTTCTGTTGCTTTCCACCTGCGCGCTCCACTTTTGGATTTCTTTTTATCTCATGACCCATAAACCCCTCTTAATAGGAGATGTACAGAAAACACAAACTAACTTCAAAATGACTAACATTAAAGTTATAAGTTACTACAAAAATCGCAACTAAGTTAAAAATTACTTTTCAAAATAGTAACTAAGTTAAGCTAAAAGTTACAAATAACGCAACTTTTCAGTAACTTAGTTACTTGTAACAAGTTACTACCCAACACTGATAAGTACCATAGTATGTAATGTCCAATTTTGGGTTGTTGAGACGCTCATTCACCGGAACACTTCTCGTAATCAAGACCTGTTTTTAAACAAACATTATGTACTAAAATTCACACTTACATTTTTTTCTGTTTTTTATTTTTATAATCATGGATATTTGAAGGATAGAAAAATCACTGTAGGTCCGAGACACGCCATTTTCGTCAACGCAATTTTATTAGTATCATCCAGACAAAACGCCTGAAGTTTGGTTTATTAATGTCAATCGGTGAGGTCAAGCTTTAGACTGACTTGCTCGGCCAAGACTAATTAAAGTGCCTGAGGAACCTGCGTGTGCGCAAAAGTCGAAACTGAAATACTTTTAATTATTTTGCTTTACCAAAAATAGTTTAATTCACTTTTTAATTTTACGTTCCGGACGAGAAAATAAAATCACAAATATTCTTCTTCATATAAAAATTTCACTATTATCCACTTTGATACCAATTCGTTAACGACATTCCAGATACTAATGTTAAAAGCTAACTACAGTCCATTTAGTAGCAGAATGAAACTACAGACTGGAAACGAGACTTCTATTCGGAGAGATAAGACGAATAAACTGGATGCCACGTTCTTTAGAAAAAACACAGTAAGCATCTGGTTATACAAAGCATAACGTGCTAAGCAATCGTCTGCCTTGCTAACTAATGTGATAAACTGACCGACAAATAGCTCGTATAGGGTATTGTTTAGGGTGTAGCCTCACGGAAGAATACGAGAAAATTTGCTTATGGTTAATATTTAAAAATTGTAATATCTCACACATAACAAATAGGTCATTCGTTTTTCATCAGATACTCCATGACGAAATGCAGCTACGTAAATAAGGTTTAGTTTAGGAACTCACAATTCTGTCCTCAGAGAGAAGATTAGATAAATGACTCTCATTGCTTTACAAAACGAATTTGAATGCCAGAGGGTCAGTCCGTAAGGGCTTGTCGAGGCCATTTTACAATAAGTGGCCCTCACCGATTTGTTTTCAACTTGCATAGAGGATGCAATTTACTCGCTTTTTGTGTACCAAGTTGGCTTTCAATAATTCACGTAATCATTGCTGTTAATTTACGCAGAGAAAAATACTACAATCAATATAATGTTACATATCCTCCCTATTAAAAACATTTTTTAGTGTAGTCTTTAGCAATTGAAAGTTCAAGCTCTTTCATCAAGTTCTATTTTTTTCCAGAATCTTGAGTTCCTGATACTTTTTGGACAGAGTTCTGTCGAAGCTTGACAGTTTTTAAAAACAATTTTTTTGTATGGAGATCCTTATATAGTATTAATATCTGAGATAGTTAACATTTGAATGTCCCCTCATAAATTATATAATTAATAAATTTAAATCGTAATGTAAAAAAATGGATGTAACTACTCTAGGAAATTTGTGTAGTATGTATATACTTAAATAATTCAAGAAAACTATTCGATTTAAACAAAAATGTATTATCTCTTTTGTACAATATTGTCTTCGCTTTAATCTATAGATGAAACAGAAGTCTTATCAAATATAAACGCTGATAAGCTTCAACCAATTCTAAATTAAGAACTTAATGTTCAAAATACAGTACCCTCACACTCATCGCGAAAGCTCGGGACTGGGATTCGTGTTACGTGAGTTCCCCCACCAAATTAAAAATCCTTCTCCCCTTGCGCTTTATCCTCATATCTGATTGGCTGAGAAAATCTAATATACTCAAAAAAAAGTTAATGTAAAAACTTTACAGTTAAAAAAACAAGTAGCAGTGAACATTCAGCGGTCATTATGATAATTCAACATAACAATCCTAAAAAACTTTCTGGTTTCTTACAAGATTTATTCAGTAAAAAAAAATTAAAAAGGGTCTAGGGGGTTAAGTATGGTAAAAATGCCCCAAGGCTTTTTGTGTGGAAAACGTTTCACCAAGTTTCAGCCCCCTAGCTTGCATATTGACCCTACTACACCTAATAATAGTGTAATTTTTCAAAATTTTTTTTCTCTCTGCATATTGTTTATTTTGAAACGAAAAGATTTCACGGGAACACTAAAAAATAAAAGTGTGGAGACCGAGAGACTAAACCCCCCAAATTCCTGTTTCTGATGCGCTAAATCAGAATCCGCCTCTGATGTCCGTTTTATCCTATCAGGTCCCTATTTTTGTATAACCTGATAAATTAGATAACGATCTGGGTTTTTGTAAATATGTAAGTTACGGAAAAACTAATTGCTCCAGTCGATTCTACGGGAAAAAATAACATAAAATACAGGTTTTGGATCATTTTTTTCTTGACACAATTTGTTATGTAAATAGTATAATAAATGCGGTATCAGGTGTCACACTACTGTGTTGTTTATTATATATGACTTTTATGACACTCTTCTCGTATACTCAAATGGTGCAATTAGTTTTTCTGTAGCTCACATATTTAAAAATACGCAGTGTCTCGTCGTCCCGAAATTCGGGACTAAGCCAATATTTTACATAAGCTTCGGTAA
>JAWWEA010000113.1:44990900-45002341 GCA_035222095.1 Andricus quercuspetiolicola | reverse complement strand
TGTTAAAGTAACTGCGAATAAGAAATAAGTATTAAAGTGATGATAAAAACTAGGTTTCTACTCTATTTTGTAATATCTGAATAAGCTGTCCAGCACCGAGGTATATAGAATTTGCTGTAATTAATTTTGGATTAAATTTGATGTAAGGAGTATAAAAAAATCTAATATTTAGTATAATAGAATTTAACGTATTAAATCTTTCAACATTTTAATTCATTATTCAAAAGCTTCGTAAAATTTCCTTGTTTTGAGGCTTCCTGAGAAAGACAAAATTTTTTTGCAAATATGTCTTATCTGTCTTTTAATGTACTTCAAAAAAAATATAGTTTCCTATGATTAAAACAATCACTGTTTGACCAGAAATTGAATTTTCGATTTTTTGGTAGAATTTTCAGTAAGTTAAACCAAAACTTTTGATTAAGGAATTACCCTTTTTTCTTTGGACTCTAAAAGAAGTGTGGAAAAACGCAAATCATTCCGATAATGTTATAATTATATCAAAGGTCATCGTAATCGTGCAGAAATTTTGTGACGCTCAAACATATACAATACATTATTCTTATTTAAGTAAATAAACTTCCTTTTTAATCTAAAATAAAAGAAAATTACCAATCACTTCAAACGTAGAGATTTTGAAAATTTTATAATATTTGCAAGTGAATTTTTTTTCCATCCAATCCAGCACGATGTGTGTTACAACAGCCGCGCGCCCTAGGCGCGCTCGAACTTACGAGCGAAGCGAGCCGCGCGATGAGGCTGTGCCCGCAAATCGGACAGATTTTTTCTTTAAAATTTTATAGTTTCTTACCTACATAATTCAGTTATTTGATTTTTTTTTTAATTCTTGCGAGTTTCAGCGTAATCTTTGAAAATTTGTAAAAACGTTAAAAGTTAAGAAGCTGGCGATGATTTCTTTGGAAATATAAAAGTCAATTTTGACGCCAAAAGAAACTACTCTTATATTTTTTACCAATTATTTTCTAAATTTGGCCTCCTATAAAGAAGACATGCTGTGAGTTTTATGTGCGCTCAAACATTTTTGTGGACAGGAAAGTCTTTTTCATAAAATTTTCATTTTTTCCGCATGTTTCTCAGGAACAAGGAAAAACATCTTTATCTTTTATGATATCTTGCATCGTTGACGAGAAAAGTACAAAAATTATATTTTGTTATTTCAAAACAAAAAGACATTCTATGAAAATTTTTTTGTTCACAATTAATAATAGAGTAAAGTGAAAACAGTTTAAAGATTACTAATTCAAAATTCTTTGTTTACTAATATTAATTAAAATATAATTATTAATTTTGAAAACACTTTTAAATAAAAAAGCATGCTATCCTAAGCTTCTGGGAATTTAAAATGACCTATTAAAAATTTAATAGAAAGAAGTAACGCTAAGGTAACGCGTTACTTTTTTTAGTAACGGTAACTTCAACGCGATACTTTTCGCTAGTAAAGTGTCAAACACTGGAAATACATATTTTTGAAAAAGTACCAAAATTCGTTTTTGCGTATAATGACCCTTTCCATTGAATTTTAAATCAAAATGTCGAACATTAAAATCAAAGTAGAAAAAATTCCGAGAGAAATGTAAAAGAAAGAATCCTCTATCTTCAATAGGCTCCGAGTTATGATCCTTCAAAGTAACCGGATTTTTTTAAAAAGTGTCTGTAAAACCCAATTCTGAAATTTGCATCTGTACTTTGAAAACTATTAAATTAACAAAAAAATATTTTCAATATTACTCAAGGTATACTTAATTTGCAATAATTCTATAAAAAGAAACAGTTAGTTTGCCCCGAATGGTCCCAAAGTTGACCATTTTTACTCATTTGTCAGGGCAAACTACTCATGTTCAATTGTTTTTTAAATAGCTCGTTTCCGTTAAAAAATAAAAAATAAATTAAATACATAAAAATTTCAAGTATTTTCTTTGTGGAACTTATATCCAGAATATCTCTTGCCGACAGGGATTGAAGGGAATATGATCAATTGACCGGTTTTACATTGTTTATTAATCAGTAATAAAAAACGTTTTAATTATATATATAATAAAATGGGATTAGTTTTACAAGGTTTTATTATTTTATGTTTAAAATGCCAAAAATTCAGAAACTATTCATATCATACGAAAAAATGTTTGTAAATGTTGATGATGATAATAAATGAATTAATAGACAAATAATGATTTCGGAAGTCCTTCATTTCTTTCGGCTTTTCAGGTACGCTTTTATCAAGATAATTAATAAATTAACCAATTTTCGTTATTTATTGTAATACGATCATTATGTTTTATCTATTGGATATTAATAATAAATTTCAAACAATTTTCAAATGATTGATTTATGGTCTTTTTTTCATACGCACAAAACAGTGTGATGATTAGTATCAAAAAAATTGTGGAACAAATTATTTTCCTAAAATCAAACGGTCCAAAAGTACAGATGCAAACTTCAGAACTTAGTTTTTCAGACACTTTCAAAAAATCCGGCTACTTTGAAAGATCATAACTCCGAACCTGTTGAAGATTAAAGTTTTTTTTCTAATTTTCTCAGAATTTTGTTTAGTTTGATTATTCTATTCGATATTTTGCTCTAAAATGCATTGGGAAGGGTCAATCTACGTAAACACGATTTTGAGAACTTTTGTCAAAAATATTTCCGGGACGCGTAGCAGTAATTTCAATCAAATTTTAAATTTGCACCATCTAAATCAACCATTTGATTAAAAAATACGCTCTACCTAGTTGAAACAGTAAAAAACTACCAGATGCCTGGACTATAACGAAACTTGTAAAATGATTAAGGAGATATTACTCTTTAGTCATTAGCTTCATTATTGCCTTGAATTTAACGTCAGCGAATATTCGAATTCGTCTGGCTTTTCAATTTTTCACGATTTCTCGTATATTATGAGCCACTGCAGATGTAAATTGTTCCCTTAGGTTCAAAGTCTGAAGCACCATTTACACAGAATCCACATCTTGAAGAAGATCAGGCCAATTTTGGAACCCGATATACTCCAGACGTCGGCGTTGCTCTTCTGGTCGATTCGTGAATTCCAATAGTAGCGAAAAAATGTTCCGTACGGTTCCATGTGCATACTGAATACATATTGTTTTTTTTGCCACCACGCAATACTAACTGCTGTGTTCCGGGGAATCTGAATCCTCGGTTTGCGTGGCAGCATCTCTTCCTCACGAGATCATTATGTCCCCACCACCCATGTGCCTGGCTTCCCATGGCATTGGAGGTGGAGTCAAAGCCAATGACGATGTGGAACATCTTGCCATGGAACAATGCTCAATGGAACATCGGTCAAGACCTGTGAACATTTCCCAAAATTATTGGATTTAATTTATATTATAAATGAAAAATAAATAAGCAATATTTTTGCTTGATTCGGAAGCAATCTATTCAGATTACTACATTTTCCAATCAGGAAAAGTAATAATCAAACAATTCACACATTTCCAAAAATTTATAATGTCAAAACATCCTTTGAGCAATATTTGAACAAAACATCTTTTGATACATCGATACTTTTATGTTTTCATTTTATAAATTCTGATCGGCTTTCATAGGCAACCCTACTGATTGGAAGATTAGTGTCTCTCTTTTAAAAATTCTTTCAAGATCGAAATGGAATCCCCTTCCTTAGGAACAATTTTATGTACCAAAATCTGAAAACAAAAGAGCGCACAATTCAAAATTAGATTTCCAGCTACCTCCTCTCCGGCTTATTAAAGACAAATATGTAACAAAAAAAAAAAGAGCGAGAAAAAAAAGAGTCAAACAAAACCAAACATAATACCTGAAAATAACAACATAGAAATTAATATAAAGAGTTATTTGGTCAAAATTTCCGTTCATTGGTAAATTTCTCTTTGTTGCTTTTGTGTTTGAACACAAAAGATATTTTATCATTAACTAAGAAAACATTTTTTAGGAAAACCCCATAAAATGTTGTAGTTAATGAAGATAGTTTTTTAATACAGCCAATCTCAGCTTTTCACTTTTGGAATAAAATTCACCAATATTTTTTACCGGTCCTCCAGTCACATCTATCCCCTTTCTCCAATTTCTATCAATTTTACTAAAATCCATAGTTTCAAAAAGAACGAATAATATATAGTAATAAAAACTGAACATTCCAACAGGCTATCTTTCAGTGTAGAAACCTCGCAAAAAAGATTAAATCATTAAAAATTGACAATTCAAACATTAGAAAAATTGTCCAATTTTTACAAATTCTCGGAGACTTATTACACGTTTTGTTGAGAATTATTCTTTTTTGATTGAAAAATCAACTACTTGGTTTAAAGATAAACTGCTTTTTAAAAAATGCATTTTGCTTTGGTAAAGATTCATCATTTTAGTTGAAATTTTTCCGGTTGAAAATTACTTTTTTTGTTCAAAGTTCATACTTTTGTTTGAAAATCAAACCTTTATTACAAAAACTTTACTATTTGGTGGAAAATGAACTGTTTTGTTGAAAAATCATATTTTCGGGTTGAAAATTTAACTATTTTTTGTAAATAATGCGTGTTTTTGGCTTCAAGATTCAACAATTTTGTCGAAAATAGATTTATTCTGTTGAAAATTTGATTTTTTTTTGCTAAAAATTTTTTGTTTTCATCTGAAAATTTAATTATTTCATTTCTGGTTGGGAATTTGTCCTCTATAAGTTGAAAATTCAACTATGGTTGAATTTCAATCTGTTTTGTTGGAAAATTTGACCATTTGGTTAAAAATGTATATTTGCATGTTAAAGATTCAACCATTTTAATAAATTCATCTGTTTTGGTTGAAAATTCAACTGTTTTGTTAAAAACTCGTCCCTTTGGATTGAAGATTCATCTTTAATGGTAGAAAAGTTATCTTTTTTGTTCAAAATTCAACTGGATTTGAAAAAATTTGTCTTTTGCCTCGAAAATTTTACAATTTAGTAAAAGCTAAAAAATTTTGTTGCGAATTCTTTTTTTTAAGTTCAACTGTTCAATTGTTTGGTAAAAAATATATATATTTTTAAATTTAACTTTTATAATTGGAAATGCATTTCTTTTTGTAGAAATTTTTTTTGATTGAAAATGCTACCATTTTGTTGAAAATTCAATAATTTCAACTTGAAATCTTGTTAGTTTGAAGTATTTCATATTGAATTTAATATTGCATTTACATGAATTTTATTTAAAAGAATTTATTCCTCTATTTTCATAAAAAATCACCCTGTTTTCCATATTTTGAGAAAATTTAGGGCTATTATACCTTTCGGTCGGAGGGACGGGGGAAGGGTAAAAAATAGCCCGAAATGGTAACGTAGCTTATGGGTGTCTCTTAAGGTAAATTTAGAGTTTCTAGATTCTATTTTAGGAGATAAAATTTTAGTATAGTCTTTGATTTTATGTTCATTTAGCTTCAAGTTTCAGAATACTCAAAAACATGAAATGTCTAACCAAAAGGTTCCATTTCTACTGTGAGTTCGCTTGAAGTAGAAACTGCGTTTATTGTAAGACGAATCATATCGATATTTATCTGTTAGAGAATTTTCATGCACTTTTTTATTTTGTTATTTGTATTTTTCAATGCTATGAATAGACACTTTCACTCAAGCTTCCGAAAAAGATGGAAAATTATTGAAGATATTAAGTGGTTGAAGATTGTACGAATCTGCATAGGAATAACTTTCTTTCACCATGAACTTCAAACGTTTCATATTTTAAATGTCAATAAATATTGAACTTAAGTATCGATATCAAAAAATTCGAATGTGTCACGGTTTTTTTTTAAATACTGAATAACCAATCACTGGCAAGTACTACCCGTATAAATTACGCCACATCCATCATAAAAGCTCTCATTCTCGCAAGTTTTTTTCCACTTTTAACAATTAAATAAAAAAACATTTTAACCGAATCCTGATTCGTTTCTTATGAAAGTAAACTTAGTTTGAAGTCTCCTACAAGATTCAATAATTATTTTCCGTATTTAAGACAGACGCAAATTCTCCACTCTCAAAAATATAAAACTTCTGACCACAATGTTCCATTCCTACTGTGAATGTATTTTAAGTAGAAACTGCAATTATGGTAAGGCATGTTATTATCGATGATACATCTTTATCTTCTTGGAATATTCAAAATATAAAAAAAATATTCAAAAACATAAAAAGGCTGGGCATAATTTTCCATTTCTAATTTGAGCTCGTTGTAAGTAGATTCGGCATTTATGGTAAGACGTATCATTATCGATCACGTACATTTTTTAAAAACTCAAGAGATTAGAAATCACTTCTCATATTCTAATTAACTTATTCATACATATGGGGCATTATTTCTAAAGTGTCCTAACCCAAAAATCGATTGAGTTGCATGAGGCTTAAGCTTGGAAAAAATCTTATTGGATGATAGTCTACGGGAAAGAAATTTTGATGTTAGAGCACAAATTACAAAATTTTTAAAAATATATTTTTTAGCCGATTCCTGCCTTACAAACATCTTTTTCACCCAATTTACGTTAACACGATATAAGATATCGAGTTATGGTAAGACATATTAATATCGATGATACATCATTGTCTTATTACGTTTCACAATACTCAAAAACATAGAAAGCTGACCGTAATTTTCCTTTTGTAATGTGAGTTAATCCTCATTTCCTAATTAATTTATTCATATATGGGGCATTAATTTTAAAGTATCCCATCCAAAAAATCGATTGTGTTCGATTGGGATCAAGCTTGGGAAAAATGTTATTGGATGGTAGTCTACGGGAAAGAATTTCTGGTGTTGAAATACAGATTTAAAATTTTTGAAACAAAATATTTTTTGAGTTACGACCGTGTCTCAATCAGCAGACTCTTGTCTTATGTAAACATCTTTTCCACACAAATTATGTTCACACCATATAACATATATCGAGCTATCAGCTTGAGAAATTAAATGAAAGATACTAAGGAATGCTTCTGTAGCCAATTTTCTTTGAAATCATATATTTGAACCCAACTGTGAAGGCTGTATTTCGGAGCACCCCCCCCCCTTTAAATATTAACAAATATTATATCTGAAGTTTCATATTGCAATATGAATACATTTTATTGCATTTAAGAGATAAATGCATGTTTCGTTAGATATATAAATTGCCAAACTATTTTAGCAGATCTTGTTTCTGAAAACTGTGTAGAATATATTATTATTAACATTCAATCATATTAATAATAATAAATCAATTCATGTATCAGTTTAGTTTGTTTAAGGAAATCTACATCTTTTATCTCAGGAATGTTATTCAAACCTAGAAGATTTCCTTATTACAGTATTTATTTATCAATTTATAATTAGCAACTCTTTCTCTCGAACACGAAATCATTTCTTTTTAGTTTTCCGAGACTTGAATTTAAAAAAATTTTTTAATTTAGTGAGAAAATTACTCCACTGTTATGCCGAAATCTCGTCTTTATAATTTTTAAAAAATTTTGTTTCTAAAGTCTTAATTATCAAATGTTAAAAATGTTTTCAAACAAATGTTTTTTTTTACTGACAGAAATCGTTGTTAGTAAAGTAAATAATGTGACTTTTAATAATTGAAAAAATGTAATCTTAATTTGTAATATAACTATTGTTATAACAATAATTGCGATAACAAAAGTATCAGTCAATACAAGAAATTGTTTTTCATGAAATGGGTGATATTTCATGTGAATTTCATTGAAAAAATAAGGATGAATTTTAGCCTTTAGTATCAAATTTGTCATAAAATCGTAACTTTACGTTAGTACTTATTGATTCTTCTCTTGATTTAGAAAAAATCAAACTTGAGGGTCCCAGGATACCTGATGAAGAATTTCATCCGCGGCAAAACAGTAAATAATTAACATTGTGGAAATACAAATTTTAACTTTTAAAACTGTTCTAAAGGAATAGGGGTTGTTTTCTCATCAAAAGAAACAAAATTCCGATTTAAGGTTTGACTAGGTCAAAAAGAAAAAGGAATTTTATGTAAAACCTCAGTGAATATAATTTCATCAGTAGAATACTCAGAAACATACAACTAAATCATTACACTTACAATCTTTCTCATACGTCTGGTCATAACGTCACATTTCTGCTGCAAGTAAATTTTAAGTAGAACATGTGTTTATGTTAAGGCATATTAAGTTTGATACTTTATCTTGTCATATTTATCTCTTTATCTTTTCAACAAAATTAGCTGTTTAGCAATTGAAATGAATAGAAGTCACCTCTCATTTTCTATTTTTTTTATCTATAGGGTAAAGGAACCAAATTACCGAGTGAGATCCATTTGCCGAGTAAATATTTGACTTCCTTTAACCCAAACTTTTGTTATATTAAAATTAAATGTAGATGCCAAAGTAATGAAAATAGAAAAAAATTCAAACTTCGAAATCAACAGTACAGTGGGGGAGTTTTTATATGTTTTCGAGATCCCTGATTCCGAGTTCAGTGTTAAAAATAAAAAATTCAAAATAGCGGATGCAAAATAGCGTCCACACATAAAAAATAATCTTTCTTTTGCACAAAAATTTGATATCAAATGTTTTTAGGTCTCGATTATGAATTTCGTATTGAAAATACAGAATTGGAAAAGGCGTCTACAAAATACAAAAAACAAATCTTAGAATCATCATAAAAGCCTTTATTCATTTGAAGCTTGAATTGATAAAAATTTCCGACTAACTTTAAATACCACAAAAATACACAAAATATTTTTCAAGATTTAAAATACAGATCGTAAAGAACTGATTTCTAAAAAGATTACATTGTCCTTTTTTGACCTTTTTTTGAAAACTCATATTATATGTCTTCGCTGTATCACTTGTAGATTCATTTTTAAATTAATCTAATTTCACTAATTCTGGATGAAAGTTTAAGGGAGTTGGGTTTATCTTACAATAATATTTCGGGTCTTATTAGCCCGGTGAGATCTAATCATATTCTTCGTGTTAATACTAAATGTGAAGCTATTGATGCTGGAGATAGAAGATCTGCGAATACAAAACTATCATATAATCGTATCTCTTTTAGCCAAAAAAACATGAAAAAGGTTAACGCTAATTAAAAATATTACATGATCGACTGTTCCCCGCAAAAGTTTTTGATTGTAAAAGAGTTTCCATATAAATGTTTAGCCTAAAAGATTAACAATTAAAGAAGATGAAATTTGTCTCGTAAAATTCAATTTTTCAAAAAAAAATTTTTGTCGTGAATTTTTTGAAGTATGCTAAAGACTTTAAAGACAACTATAACACTCATAAATTACTTCAACATACTTGAAAGTATACCTATAAATTTTTGTAAGTGAAAATGTTCAGTAGTTGTGAATTTATAGACAATCAAAAAGTGACCAGGGTCAGTTTGACCCAGTGTGTAGGAGATGTTCGAAAAAACAGGTGTGTAATCGAAGGGTTAAGACTTTTAAGTTGATACAGTAAACTTAACAAATATGACTTTTAGCCGTGTATTGACGATTCTGTTCCACTGTGGAACATCCTTGATAATTGGTATTTACCCTACTACATACAAACTAATTTTTTTTTATAATTGAAAGCCGGGTTGCTGATTTATTTGTTTAATCACCTGACTTTAGAGAATACTTTAATGGAAACAGGTTACTGCCAATTTTAATTTTTCCTGGAAGTTAAATTTTACTTCGTTGATTTACCAGTTGTTCGAATGTAAAAGGATTGTGTCGATAATAGCAGTATAAACGTAATGATTTATGCGATACACTGGACTCGATGAATGCGGGAGAACGAGATCGCGATTTACTATGTAATATTCACGCGCCGCTTAATGACACTTATTATTAGCGTCCGTTGTAAATCGTCAGTTATGAACGGTACACTGGAGAACACGGAGGATGCCTTTAACGATCAATAATGGAAACCATCGAAAAGCTCACTCGTATTGCTCGTTAGTACAAACCCTGATCACGTGAAATCACGATTCTGTTTAATGAACTACGGTAAGACTCGAAATTCTTCACTTCCTCTTTTTCCTCTTTTTCCTCTTACTCCTCTCAATCTTTAAAGCAATAGCAATTACTTAAAAACTGATAATTTTTTCCAAAATTACTATTTTATTACCGATTGATCGCGAAAGCCTTGCAATCGTTGTTGAAAACCTGATTGGTTTTTCTTTAATCCGCACCAAATGAACAGGAAACAGCTCTTGTCAAAATGTCTAATTATATAAATTTTTTAAATATCGACCGTGCAACTCAATTATTCAGAAAACTATAAGAAAAGTGGACATCTTTTGCTAAAAAAAATTAACAAGCTTTCAATTTTGGCATGTATTTCAATAGAACAAAACGTCTACAAATATTGAAATGCTATCCTTCCCAATTTTTTTTATATTCGTCTAAATGCCTCAGATTTTGTAGAATTGATCCATTGATATAAAAGAATTGTACCCATAAACTTAACATATTAATTATTTTGTGTAAACAGGTTGTTTGGGGGTTGTTTTCGCATTCCCCGAACATTCAAGTAAGGAAACTGACATTTTTTAGCAGCGAAAACCAAGAGAGATTTTTTAACTAAACTATTGGGGTGAAAAATCGCTTAAAAATAAGTGCACGATAGGTCGTCTATCTGGAAAAGTGTTTCAATTTATAGTAAGGGTTGTTTTGACATCCCTTAAACATTGAAGCAAGCTCCTGAGTCAAAATTTCAGTCCTACTTCAAACCTCTAAATTTAGGTCTTAATATGCTTTAGGAGGACCTGTAGAGGGCTTCATTTATATTGGATTTAGGCCCTTTTTTAGTCCTCCAAAGTGTCACATAAATCCATTTTTACCACCTAGCAGGGCTAAAAGAGGGCTTAATTTAAACCCTCTGTTAGACCTCCAATGTCTTCACGGAAAAATAAAAAAAGTCGTACTGAGAAGCAGACACCAGACTTGTGATCTTTTGTTTACATAACAAGATTATAAATACAACACTTAATAGATCAGAAACGCATTTTTCAGTTATTTGACGCACACAAATCTAATTCTATAGCTTAACACTACTACATATAACGCACTACACTAACGGAGAATATCGCACGCTGAGTGATTCGGTCGAAACGGTCCATATATATCAACCAAGGAAATTATTAGCGCTTGTGAGAAACGACCAGTGCCGGGCCGAAAGTTTTTGGTGCCCCGAGTCATATCCAATTTTCTTATTTCAACCTCGGAAAATTGTGACATTTGTCACTGGTATAAAATTATACAACGTAATAATTCTGGAGTGTTTAATGAAACAAAGAAAAATTACTCTAGATATTTTCAACAGTAAATACAGTAAGACCCCCTTATAATGAGCAAATCGGGACTGTCCGACCTCCTTATAAGGAGAAAGGGAGGGGATCCCACTTATTGCCTACTCATTTGCATACGAGTGAGAAGTCGATGTCTCTTTTCCACTTAAAGCT
>JAWWEA010000113.1:44565601-44576790 GCA_035222095.1 Andricus quercuspetiolicola | reverse complement strand
CGCTTAGGTACCTTTCCTCGCGGCAGGTCACAAACACACACACACACACACGCGTGAGCGCGCGTGCGTGTGTGTGTGTGGATTTGTGTGTGCCCTGGAAAAAAATCAATTTTTTTGTTTTTTTGCAGTTTTGGAAACTTCATGCTTTCTTCTTTCCAATGGTGTTAACGAAAAAATTTTCTGACGTTTCTTTGATAATTAAAAAAAGTTGAAATGTTGGCTTGGAAACCGACGTTTGGTAGTCCCCTGTAAAATTCTGAAATTCACGCTTGGGTACCTGCCCTAGCGAAAGGTCACATATATGTATATACATGTATTTTGAATGCTATTATGTAACTGTTAGAATTAGTTTCAAATTTTCACATACAAAAAGATTTGTGTTCATCAGATATATATTTTTGAGAAACCACTGCTGGTGTAAAATTGCAAGGCGTCAATGCCAATTTTCAATTGGTTAGATACTATGTGAAATTCATTGGATCATAAAGAAGGCTAGGGTCGGAAGCTTTCTTCTGACGCCATAGGAGCGAAAAGCTATTACAAGTAACACAATTGCTCCGCGGGTGGTCGCAGGGACTGTCTGTATCCCTCCGCTCATTACTGGCGCTGACCCGCTAAAAGCGAAGTGATCACCACCAACTAGAGTAATAACGTAAAGCGTGTAACCGAGCACGATACGAATAGATTCCATAACGCGATAACGCCCGCATCGTGGCATGTGTTACAATAAGGTTTTTTGAAACTCATACATACTTTTATGACATGAAAAGTGAACTTGAAGCAGAGAACGAACACATGTGGCTAATAACATTTTCTTATTAGAAAATTAAAAATTTAAATACTATTTCAATCCATTAATAAGGCGTGGCCTAATGCAACGCTGTAACTGGACTAAGAAAGACCGCAAAGAATGTGCGTATGCTCCCAAAGGCTTAGAACTTTTGCAAAATGTATTCATGGAAATTTTGTTTGTATTGTAAAAGTGTAAGATCGTACAAACTTTTTTTATTGTGTTTTAAATAATTTCCGAAATGTTTGCCTTCCTTTTTAAGGTACATTTTTTGAAGCTTCTCTGTATTTTTGACCACGCTGAGTGAGGATGTGGAGGTTCAAGTCGGGCTAGACTTTTTTCGGCAGAAAACGCACAGTTTTGAAAATCGACAATTAAAAAATCAAGGTCGAGTTCGTTAACCAACTTTCTTTGACCAAAAATTGTGGTCTTACCCATCAAAACCTCTAATGAAAAAAAAATTGAAAATTGACATTTTGAGCCCAACAACACGAGATACGAAAAAATGTTCCAAAGAAAAATAGTTCATCTTAAAACCGTCTACAAATTGTATTGATAATATTTTTTATAATAATTTAGGTGTTTCTTTTGATCGTAAAAAATGTCATTAAAAATAACAAATTTAATTATTTAGCCAAACTATGCAAGATATGAGAAAATGTTAAGAAGAAATATTATTTATACCTCAAAGCTCTATAAATTTGGATGATACAATCTTTTTATAAGATTCGTAGTTTTTGTTTTCATGATGAAAAATATTGTAAAAATAAAAAATTTAATTTTGCAGTCAAACTCTGTGCGAAAACAGTAAATAAATTCTTTAGTTATATAAAAAAATTGTTCGCATACATTTTTTAGTGTACCTTAAATAAAATAATAATAAGGAATAAAATTTGTACTCACGATCCGCGAACGATTACTATGTTGCAGTATCTGAATAAGCAATCGCGGATCGAGGTACAAAAACTAATAACACATACATTTAATATAGGTCGAGTATTCTGTTCCGGCAAAATATGCCGGATCTTAATTTTCCCTTCCGGAATATTTTGCCGGATTATAATTTTCTCTTACGGCATATTTTATCGTGTACTAAATTGAATTGCAAAGAATTTATTATGAATTCCAAACAGATGGAGGTTATGTTTCATATGTATAATGAAAGATTTACACTACACTTTTCTATGGAAAGGAATAGTGGTTTGATCAACATATTTTCTGTAACCAGTCACAGGGATGCCTTCCCGCCCCGCTCGAGAAGTTGGAAAAGGGTAGGGGTTTGACAAACATTATTTCTTTAATCAGTCGCAGGGGTGCCTCCCCCCACGAGACCATGATTTCTAAAATTTATGGAAATTTATTATTATTGTGGAAATTTGTGAAATTTTTGGCAAAATTATGAAGTTTGTAAAAATGTATGAAATTTGTGGAAATTTCTTGAAATTAATGAAATTTATTGATATTTATGAAATTTGTAAAAATTTATAAAGTTTGTGAAAATTGATGAAATTTGTAGAAATTTATTAAATTTATGAAATTTGTGGAAGTTTATGAAATCTATGATAATTTGCAGAAAATTATGACGTTATTAAATATCTGCTGGAAGAGAAAATTAAAATCCGGCAAAATCTGCCGGACGAGAAAATTAAAATCCGGAAAAATATGCCGGATCCGTATACACTACGTTATATATAATGCCTAGGGATTATACATGTAGAACATTAAATATGGTTTCGTTCAGTTTTAAATATTGCTTTAATAAACGTTTGAAGTTAAACAATTTTATATTAAAAACTTTAAGTAATTCAATAAATTCTTATTCGAAGTCTTCGTTATTGAACAACTTGTAAATGAGGAATGCTTAAAATTGCACACTTTCAAAGACTTGCAAGCTATAAAAATGGAGAAATTTTCGATCATTCTTAGACTTACCAGCTCAAATAATTTCACTACTAAGTATTTAAAACTGAAAATTATTCAATTTCTCTACTTAAAAATGAATCACTTGCAAATTTAGAGCATTTAAAATTACAAAATTATGAATTTGAATTTCTAAAAATGGTACAATATCAAATGTATAGAGTTGAATTAAAAAAATTCACAGCTTTAAAAACTTATGTAAAATTAAAAATTTTCGTTTCTTTTTCTTAAATTAAGAGTTTTATATTTAGAGCAATGAAATTTTGGCAGATTCTTTAAATTTCTTGAATTCTCTATAATCCTTGACCTCTTTGAATTCCCTGAAATCCATGAATATTCTGAATTCCTGAAATTGCTTGAATTCCCTACACGCTGTGAAATCCCTGAAATTCTCTCAACTTTCCTGAGAACCTTGAATTCTCTGAATTCCTGAAAATCTCTGAAATCTTGGATTTCTCTGAATTACTGAAATATTCCGAATTACCTAAAGGCTCTGAGTTCCCTGAAATTCTTTGAATTTTTTTAAATCCTTGAATATTTTGAATTTCATGAATCTCCTAAATTCTCTGAAATCCTTGAATATTCTAAGTCCCTGCAATTCTTTGAATTCTCTGAATCCCCTGAATCCCCTGAATTCTTAGAATGTTTTGAATTTATGAAACTTATTTAATTCCCTAACGCTCTGAAATCCGTGAAAATCTCTTAATTTTTTTAATTCTCTGAAATTTTTGATTTCTCTGATTTCCCTGAATTCCTGGGATATTCTGAATTACCTAAACGCTCTAAAATCCCTTAAATTCTCTGAATTTCCTAAATGCTCTGAAATCCCTGAAAATTTCTTAATTTGTTGGATTTCTGTAACATAGTGAATTCCTGAATTCCTTAAATTATCTGAATTCTCCAATATCCTTCAATATTGCGAATTCCTCAAATTTTTTAAATCCCTTAGCGCTCTGAAATCTCTGAAATTCTCTGCATTTCCTGAAAACATTGAATTCTCTGAATCCCTGAAAATCTCTGAATTCTCTGAAATCCTTGATTTCTCTGAATTCCTGTAACATTTTGAATTACCTAAACGTTCTGAAATCACTGAAATTCTCTGAATTTTCTAAAATCCTTGCATATTCTGAATTTTATGAATTCTCTGAATTCTCTGAATCCCCTAAATTCCTTAAATTTCTTGAATTCCCTAAATGATCTGAAATCCCTGAAATTTTCTTAATTCGCTGAATTGCTTGCATATACTGAATTCCTTAAATTCTCTTCATTCTCTGATATCCTTGAATATTTTGAATTCCTGAAGTACTTTAAATCCCATGAGTTCCTTCAATTCTTCTGAATTCTCTAAATTCCTTGAATTTCCTGAGAGCTTTGCAATGCTCCGAAATTCTCTGAATTCCTTGAATATTCTAAGTTACTACATACAATTCTTTAAATTCGCTGAATCCTTTGAATTATTGTCATATTCTTAATTCATAAAATTCCTTGAATTCCCTAAATACTTTGAAATTCCTGAAATTTTCTTAATTCCCTGAATTTCTTGAATATGCTGAATTTCTAAATTCCTTAAATTCTCTGATGTCCTTCAATATTGTGAATTTCTGAAACACTTCAAAACCCCTGAATTCCTTCAATTTTTCTGAATGCTCTACCTTCTTCGAATTTTCTTAATTCTCTGAATTCCTAGTAATCTTTGAATATCCTGAATTCTTTGAATTCCTTGAATATTCTAAATTTCCTAAATTCCTTAAATATTGTAAATTCCTAAAATCCTTTGAATTTTTTAAACCCCTTGAATTCCTTCAAAATCTTCTGAATTCCCTGAATTCATTTAGAGCTTCTTGAATTCCTCTGAATTTTTTGCATTATTTTGAAGTCTTTGAAAATCAGGGATTCTCTGAATTCAGGAAATTCCACGAATTCAAGGAATTCAAGGATAATTTAAGGGGTTCAGATCATTCAGAGAATTTAGATGAATACAGATATATCTGGGAATTCGGAGGAATTTAGAAGATTTCAAGGAAGTGAAAAAAATTCAAAAAGATTTGAAAGAGTCTAAAAGTACTCCAAGCAATAGAAAAGAATGAAAAATGATTAAAAACTGAATATTTTCACGATAGCTTTCCAATCTGCCAAGGCCCTTTCCACATTAATCTGTGAAAAAAAATGTCCCGAAAAATTGGGTCAGTTGGGAAAGGGGAGTTGGAAAAGGGGATTTGGAAAAGGGGAGTTGGAAATGGGGAGTTGGAAATGGGGAGTTGGAAAAGGGGAGTTGAAAAAGTCAAAAAGTAGAGGTTCAAAATTTTGGACGACTTTTTTTTAGAAAATATTAATAAAAAAGTACGTAAAATGTCTTGTCACATACGGATCCTAAACTACAAGTTTAAAGTGCACAATTGCTAAATAATATTAACACCATTTTTTAAATATTTAGGACTCTCAGACATTACTTATATTAAGTTAAAAACATAAAAATGAAGAGTAGAGTTTAAGATTTTTTTTGAATGATGAAGAGATTTAGGATTTAAAATTTAAGAGTTGAGAATTTTAAAAATCACTTCAAATTCTGTCACACAAGTTTTCTGTCTGGCAACACTGTATTGCTATTTCAGGGTAAATCTCGAAATTAATTATGCAAACTAATCATAATGATGTCTAAAATTGTTAATTTTGTACTTGCATACATATATTTTGAAAATATTTTTGAAATTTTGTTGTTTTATATTTTCATACTTTCTTGGGTTACCCCGAATTGAAAAAAAGTACTTAAGGTGGTGAGGATTTTTTTTGCAAAATCTAATATATTATAATAATAATAATAAAATTAGTATAATAATATAATATAAAGTCTAATATACACAAAATATACTTTTAACGATATTTTATTTATATGCGCAAATATTACATGTTTTCGATACAGCATCGAATCTTTTTATTAAATTAAAAACTACAAACAAAAATTCTAATTTCTTTTAATAGTAGATAAGCTGGATATAATGATCGGAAGCAGAAGCACCCTCGTCTTCTAGCATTCTTTACATAAAAATATACAAGGTCGAAGATAATTATAATCTTAAGAACGCTTAAAATAATTACGAATTAATCGACTAGAGGCATCAACTAAATCCTAACTCATGTCGTATACGCAGTATTACAGATTCTTACACTTGGCAGCTTTTTTTTTTAATCTCAAAGGATAAAATTATAGTTATTTATAACAGACCTGTACCAGTAGTTATGGATATTTTTGAAATATAACGGGAAAAGGAAAATCAATATAGATAAATTGTTACAATAAAATATATAAGTTTAAGAAAGCTGTAGGTTGGCAACCGAGTCGGTTTACGAAAACAATGGCAAACAGAGATTCGTAATAAAATCGTGATATATTGAGCTAAATTAACTGNNNNTCACGCATGCATTCTATATCGCCATCTATTTTTTTTATTCATTGTAATGCTCCGGTTACTGCTAGCAAAATCAAATAATTCGATAATATAAAGTATTGTCGATGAAAATAGGAATTTCTCTTAAATAACAGTTTTGTATCTTAAAAATCACAGTTTGGTCATTTACATACGTTTAGGTTGCTTCTCGCGAGTACCCTTCTCAATTCATTGTATGTACAAACTTGGAAAATCTACAAGTTTTTCCGGAAACAAACCAAGCGTCATTGGTTTCTGATTTCAAAATTTTCCAAGGTGAAAAATTTACACATAAAATTTATGTCATATATATTTAAAAAATATATGAAAATGAGTTTTTATATATTGTATGGATGCAGAGAGCTGCCATCCTTGAGTCGGGTGTGATTTTCCCTGGTTCTTCAGGGAGCCAGTGTCATTTTTATGGATGGCAGTCACTCCCAGGGGAACTCTGCACTAGTTGCTTAACCTAATTTTTTATAATATATCACTTTTTCACCCGGGTTCATTAATTCAGAAGCACTTGGTTTGATTCTCATTTGGAAGCACCGAAGCGTCGAACACGCTCTTATCCTATCTTTTATGATTCTATTATTGAGTATGTTTTATACGCTGTATCAAGAGACAAGTCATAGAAAGAAACAAATAAGGTACTTGAAATTGGCAGTTGATTGGCCTGCTTAACGCATTTTAATATGAATGCATTGCCAGAATTTGTTTTTCTTTTCTGGAAACTTTGGAGGTGATTTTGAATTTTGCGGTAGGACGTACCATTTCTGGTCGTCACTTGGGCTCACCAAGCAGCGCCAGCCATTTTGTCCTGAAAAAAATGATTTACATTGGATTTTGGAAATTTAAATCAGAGCCAGACCTTGGACTCACTTCAGAGATCAAAAATAGTGTCACAAATTTAAAAAAAAAATAGTATTGAAATAGTGCCATACAATTTTTCAAATATTAAACTTATTGCAGTCCGAATTGAAAAGTGTACAGTTTAAAATCAAAAATTGTACGATGGAAAATAACCTTTATTTTTTAAACAAAAATTCTAGTTTTATAACCTAATACTGTAAAAGTGTTAGAAATGAACCTCAATGTTTAAATTATCGAATTTCCTATTTATTTATTGCAGGGTTAACAGTCTTTTCCCTATTGCCCTCTTTTTCTCGTTTTTCCACTTGAATGTGAATTGAATTAATAGAACCCAATAAGAAAATCCAACTATTTTTAGTTAAAAGTTTATACTTTTCGATTAAAAAGTATACTAAATTTTTGGTTAAGAATTCATCTTTTTTGGTTCATTCATATTTCATGGTTGAAAATTCAACTGTTTTGTTGAAAATTCGTCTTTTTGGTTTAAAAATTCAACAATTTTATAGATTTTTTTCTTTCTTGATCAATGATAATCTTTCTGATTGAAAATTGATCTTTTTGATTTGAAAATCTATAAATATTGAAAATCCTTCTGCAAAAATTTAACCTTTTTTGTTTAAAATGCAACTGTTTAATTAAAAATAAATCAGTAAAAAAAAACTATTTGCTTGAAAATGTATGTATTTTCTTGGAAATTCGTCTTTTTGGTAGAATATCAATTTTCTATTAAAAATGCAACCATTTGTTTAAAAATTGATCTGTTCTAGGTTCAAAATCCATCTCCTTAGTTGAAAGATGAATTACTTTCTTAAAATATAATATTTTGGTTAAAGATTTACAATTTTAATTGAAAATTGTTTTTTTTTCAGGGTATAAATTAATTTTTTGGACTGAAAATTCAATTATTTTGTTGAAAATTAAACTGATTGATTTGAAATCAACTTTTTTTTATTAAATATTCAAAATTTGGTACGAAATTGAGTTTTTTCGTAGATAATTATATATATATTTTATTAACTCTGTCAAATAACAATTTAATTAGTCAATTTTTGGTAAAAAGTTGATCTTTTTTGGATTAGAAATTTAATTATTTAGTTGAAAGTTTTTGTAAATAAAAAAATATAAACCAGAAATTAATCAAATAAAATTTGGACTAAAACCACATCCATTGTTCAAGCTATTAAGTTAAAAATTTTTGTAATTTGTTGAAAATTTGTCTTTTTCGGTAGAAAATTAATCTTGTTTGAAAAGGTATCACTTTTGGTAGAAAATGAATTTTTTAGGGTTGCCAATTCAAGTCTTTAATTGAAAATTAACTTTTTTGTTAAAAATTCATCTCTTTTCTAGTAAAAATATCTTCGTTTTGGGTTAGAAATGCAACTGTTTGGTTAACAATTAATAATCTGTTTTGCTTGAGGATTCAACTGTTATATTAAAAATTAATTTTTTTGGTTGAAAATTCATCATTTTAGTTGGAAATTGATCTCTTTGGTTGAAAGTTCGTATTTATTTTAGTTAAAAATTAATTTTTTAAACTGACAACTCAACTATTCCATTTTTAATTTAAAATTTATCTGTTTTCAGTGGAAACTTCATGTAGTTGGTTGAAATTTCATGCAGTTTGATTAAAATTCATCTTTTTCGGAAGAAAATTAATCTTCTTGGTTGAAAATCCATCCTTTTGTTTGAAAATTAAGCTATTTGGTTGAAAATTAATGTATTTGATTGAAAATTGGCCTTTTTGGTAGAAATAATCTTCTTGGCTGAAAATTTAACTATTTGGTTGAAAAATGTATTTTGTTGAGAATTTATCTTTTTTAGTAGAAAATTAATCTTCAGTGTTCAAAATTCATCTTTTTAGTTGAAAACTTTACTATTTGGTTGAAAATTCAACTGTTTTGTAGAAAGCTCATCATTTTGTTTAAAAATACAACTGTTTTGTTTAAAATTCGTCCTTTTTATTGCAATTGAACTGATCTTGATTTAAATTAAAAAGTTTTCTTTGTTAAAATATCAACTATTACATTTTTTATTGAGAACTCATCTTTTGTCGTTAAAAATTAAACTACTTGGTTGGAAGTTGAACTACTTTGTTAATTAATTAAAAACAGTAAGATTTCACACCCCCCTCCTCCATCCTAATCGTCTAATGTTATTTTTGGATGACCCCTAAATAAATGAACGAAACAAATTTAGTCGACAAAAATTACGTAAGACAGTTGAGGGAGTAATTTATGCATGGCCTTTAATCAGTTATTGAGACAATTTTTGAGAATTTTGTGATTCTTTGAGATGGCGGACATATTATTTTAACCAATTAGCGAAGAAGTTCAAAAATATTTTTCAAGGAAAATTTAAAAAATAGTTGCATTAGCGGACAATTGTGAGAAAATTGTGTCTTCAGTGTGAGTCCGAGGCTTGCAGAATTTATAAATTAATTTAATCATTATTTCATTTCTATAGATTATTTCGTACCTCATCGGATGCTTCAGAACTACAGTTCCTTTAGAGTTGGACATTATGTGAAGCTTGCTGCGTTTGTAAAGCCATCAATTTGACTAAATGGTACCGCGAGGAAGAAAATTGGCCCTTCACCTCCACCGAAAGTAGATTACTTGCTGCGAAAAAATCAGGTTCGGTTACAAAATTGCTTTCCTTGGAACATTCTCTGATAATAAAAATTTGTTACGATTTTAATTTATAATTATTTGTTTCCGTTATAATCATTAGTGTAAAATTTATAACAATTTTATAACTAAGAGGAGAAGGAATTATTATGAAGCTTGCTTAACTGAGAAATGAAATGTTATTTTCAAGGTACCTATCAGAGAAGTTGTACTTAACTCCTGAGAAGACCCTGCAATTTCTTTAACGATTTTACAATCAGTGAATATTTCTGTGTCTGTTCGCTGGAAAAGAAATTTCTTTAAAATCAAAGGAGATTCAATGACATTTTCACCAGCTAACTAAACAAAAAAATTTATTCAAATAAAGTGTCTATTTAGAATTGTATAGAAAAAGAGACTATTCCCAATAGCGTTATCAGATTACAACTTATTAGATCTTCTGGTTAGTATGTTCAAGTACAAAATATAAAAATTTGCAGGTACAGTTATTAGTTAATGGTCCCCTTTGGAATCATCAAGTCTGGTTTACATTATTTTACAAGCCTTCGTTCTAACATTTTTTGATAAGGGGATAATGTTCGAAAGTTCCAAAGCTGAAAAAAGATCAATTTCGCAGGAAGAAAAAAGCACCACCACCAGATTTTAAGTTTGCTACAAGCAGATATTCTTCACACTAGGAGCACAAAATTACTTCATGAAGTAAGTAGAAAGGAGATGCTGATGGATCTACACCATTACTCTACTAGCTGAAACAGTCCAGCTTTAAAAAGGCATATTGAGATTATTGAGTCAATCATAGTAGCATATTAGATCGACAAAACACTCCAGAGTGTTCGAAGAGGAAATACACATGATACTTGTGAGATTAGAACACAGAAATAACTTGAATTCAAGTTGACTCAATTCAGCTTGATAAGCTTTGGGTTAACTTGAGATCAACTTTTTCTATGAAGCTGAAACTTTGACCCTTAACGGAATTGCGAGAGATCCTGAAGAAACGGACGTTGCTTGGTAGATGAGCGATTTTTAATATAGCATCTGAGGGTTGGCAACTAGAGACTACTTCACAAACTGACCTTTGGCCAGATTCGAATCAGCTGACAAGCCAGGGTTTCAAGAATGAGTACGCATCAAGAAGCACGTTCACTCAGTCTCTCGTTGTCCATCCCACGAAACTCTCTTCGAAGTTGACCTTCCAGTTTCACTCTTAAGACTCGGCGTTTTCATCTGCATGCTTTACAACTTCCGAAACAGTTATATTAGTTTAGTGCTGTCCTCATTCTTTTGTCCACACTCTTACGTAAAATATCGACTCTCGTAAAATATCAAGTTTCTTGTAAATTATCGGAAGAACCAACTGTATAAAGTTGACAGAGATATTTTTCAAATAATGACAGGGCCTGCGTCCAGTAGCTCTCTTACGCTGACTCTTACGACTAAGAAACGATGACTATACACAAATTTCCTGATACAAAATTAGTCGCCGATTTCGAACACCGAGGTTGTTCCGCCCAAAGCTGCCGACCCTTTTTTTATTTGTATTCCAAGTTCTCA
>JAWWEA010000113.1:43193688-43206127 GCA_035222095.1 Andricus quercuspetiolicola | reverse complement strand
TGGTTGTGTATGTTTTTATGCAAAATGCATAGAAATTTTCATGATAAAATAGGTATTCTGTTCAATCTTAAATCACAGATAATTTGAGTGTTAGTGTTTAGCAGTAGTTCACTAAGCAGATTAGGTTACCGATTATCCAAAATGGTGGTGACCTCACATGGACTGTCGTGTCATTTATGGACCACCACATTGGAGGGTCGTTGACCACCCAGGATGAAAATTTAATTAATCAATCGAAACTTTCGGTCATCCAAGATGGTGGTGACCTCACCTGACCTTTAGGGTCTTTCATGGACCACCATGTTGAAGGATTGTTGCTCTGCGATTGATGGTTGATTCTCGTGAGGTATAATTTTGTTTGATGGATTTACTGTTCTTTTACGGGATTGCTTAATCGACCATGTGAAGCATCAATGGCCGTACATAAATGACTATTTGTGACCCGTACTCTTGGACAGTAAACTAAATATCTCTAAATCCGCTTATATAATGATGTGCGCATACGGGACGCAAAAGAGGCCTAATATGCCTGGTATATACGTAGCGTGTAAAGATTCGTGAAACTTTAACGAGGTGAAAGTTTCACGAGACTTTTGGTAATTTTCGTATATTCAATTCGAGCGGGAATGTTCAAATTAGGTTGAAGTTAAACATTGAAATAAACCTAACATAACTATATATTTACACGACTGACTCTTATTTAGCACGCTAAAGTCCTGAGTTTAACGTAGATCGCGCAACTGGTAAAACTCAACGATTTGAAAGTTTCACAAGCCTTGGTAATTTTTCCGAGGTTCAACTTTTAGCGGGAAAATTCAAATAATATAAAAGTTGAACAATGGATTAAACCTAAAATAACTATGTAACATTTGCCTGCCTAGTAACTATTACCTACAAGTTTACCTACACAGTGTAATCTCGAAGATAAGGCGCTTGGTCCCATGAAACCCTTAATTGATTCTAGTGACTCTTTATATCTAAAGAAAGGGTTCATGAAAACGCGGCCCCCTAGTTAAATCTCAAGCTAACATTATGCGCATTATTGCCGAGTTCTACAATTATAATATGGTAATAGTAATATGGCGCTTAACTGGGTGTTCATGCGGCAAGACTAGGCTGAGTCTGTGAGATCAGAGTTGCGTGATCGGCCGTGACTCTGTGGTGTTACGTCTACCCAACACGGCATTCGTAAGGGCGACAAGATGGTGACGTCCTGCGGGTGTTTTAACTGGACCACTTGAATTCCACCAAAGATATTAGGTCCTAGATACGGCATGGGTCAGTGGTGGGGACGAGCGATGTATATATCTAACTACATTTTCGTCTGTATCGAGGTGCTGCCCTCTTCAACTTTTCGCTGTTTCTATGGCAACCGCGTCCTCTGACTGCGACAATGAGCAGGGTGGGGCCGGGGAGCACATTGAAAGTCAACCGAACGTGACCATAGAGATATTACAGATAGAGTAGGCATGCAATAAGTGGGAGGCGTCCTGCGGATAAAAAGAGAAAGAGAATGAAATTGGTATTGCTATCTCTCTCTTTCACTGCGCACTGCGCATGCGTGAGTCTGATTCAAGCGAGTCAACGGCTATGGTCAACGGCAACCACAAAATGCGTGTTCTAACCTATACCTTTACAAATAATTATTAAATTCGACCATTGTAAATAGTAAAATAAGTGAAAACTAGTCTGGTTGTTATAGTGATTAAACATGACTATCTACTGTGTTCTCTGCAAAAAAGAGTCGATACCAGGAGATCGAAGTCGCAGTTTCCATAAGTAAGTTTTATACAAGAATATGAGAAACAAGTATTTGGTATAAATATTTCTTGCATATAGATGGAAATGTGACACTGTTAAAAAAGTCTTATCAAAATATTATGATGATTTTAATTCAAAATATGTTTCTTTATTGCAGATTTCCAGATGATGAAAATTTGAAACGGATATGGATGGATTTTGCTGGAATAAATTCTGTAAAAAAGTACACGAAACTGTGCAGTGATCATTTTCATAAAAGTGCTTATGAAGACTCAAATGAATACAAAAACAAAAGATGTTTATTAAAATCTGCAGTTCCTTGTAAATTAGTAGATATGGATAGAGACGAAAGTGACAGATTTTTAGTAGCAAAAGATCAACCACAGTCAAATTCAGAAACAAAAACAAGTGAGAAGACTATTATTATGAATATGACTGGTAACTGTGTTTCCCCCAGCAGCAATGATTTGTTGATAAATACTCTCAGCACATTGAGCAGGAATCAGCTAGGATACAGTACATCTATTAATGATATGAACAGTAATTCACCTGTCGCTGTGAGTTTGGATTTAAGTAGCAATTTTGTACAAAGCCATTCAGACAACACTTCACATATTCCTAGTAATCTTAAAAGGTAACTATTTTTGACATGCTGTTTGTGTACATCCATGTAAGCATAATATATCTGCATGGATGTATAACATATCATATTGACGCATTTATTTATTCTGTACATATTAATTGTTTGCAGGAGTTTTCCACTTTGTGATATTTCAGATGTCTCACCCAATAAGAGGTTGCGCTTATGTAATGAATTTGAAGCAGCTGTTACAGAAACACAGTCAATTAAAGTTCATACCCATACTAATCTGAAAAGGTAAATACCACAAAGTTTGTCATCCTGCACAAAGAGTCATCCTTATGCGTTGATATATATGCATGTACTTATTGCACACGTATGTTTTTTGTAGGGCTCAGGTAATTGCAAGTCATTCTGATGAATCAGATCCACCGAGTAAAAAGTTGTGTTTACAAAGTGTAATAGAGTCTAGTCCGCCAAGAGATGTAGGCGATCAGTCTGAACCTAACGCAAGTCACAAAACTGTGAAAAGGTAAACGGAAGTTATATTGTGATTAATTTCTTGTTACTTCAATAATCAGTTCATTAATTCCATGAACATGATAATGTACTTTGCAGACGTTTATCATGTGAAGGTGTTGCAAATGTTCCTTCTACTGGTACAAAGTTGTGCTCATCTAATGAAATTGAGTCTAGCCCCGCAGAAGTTACCAAAGAGTCAGAACCTAATGCAGATTGTGTAACTATGAAAAGGTAAACAAAAATGTGTTTTTGATTAGATACTCGTTCGTTCAATAATCAAATAATTTTTTCAATACATACGATCGTGTATTTCACAGAAAGTCTTCATCAATTGATGTTTCAAACATCCCTCCTACTAAAAAGTTTCGTTTTTTTGATGGATCTCAACCTATGCACATATCACGAGAAGATTTTGCCTCAGATGATGCTTGGACAAGATTCTTAAAATTTACTATATACAAAAACAGGCAAGCTGAATCATGTCGTAAGAAAAACGAACGCAAGAAAAAACGAATTGGCAATATCAAAGAACTGATTTCAGAATTACGGGAAGAAAATGCTAAAGCTGCAGCTGATTACCTACAGGTTACTTGATCAAAATTTTTTATCAAACACGTAAACGTTGTTATTAATACAATATGCATGCTTTTTGCTATATTTCAATAGTATTATAAAATATCCAAAATTTTTACAAATTGTATATATATACACACTAGTGGATATTTTTTATTAATGGAGAATGAATCGTGTAAAGAGTATATTTTTAATTTATACAGTAATATTTTTATTTGTCTACAAAATTATATTTTATGTAATTATTTTTTACTCAAGTGATGAATTTTTTATACAATATACTCAACTTTGATCTTTATTTAACGTAGGCTAAGAAAATGCTTTGATATAATGTACGAACCGTAATCATTCCTATTATTTACATTTTTTTTCGAAATAATTGTCTATAAAAAATATGGATTTACATAATTGATTTTTTTATTCAAAGTAAACTATTAATTAATTGTTGTACATCACATTTATTTTAATATTAAGTTCATTCAATGTATGTGAAAGGCTTATCATGTA
This sequence comes from Andricus quercuspetiolicola, assembly GCA_035222095.1. Classification (NCBI taxonomy): domain Eukaryota; kingdom Metazoa; phylum Arthropoda; class Insecta; order Hymenoptera; family Cynipidae; genus Andricus; species Andricus quercuspetiolicola. The sequence goes on along the minus strand of JAWWEA010000113.1, from coordinate 43,202,184 downwards.
AGTGTAGATCATAAAATGTATAATTATTTGTACAATGTAATGTCAGAACAATAAAAATAATTTTAAAATAACTGTGATGGAATTGGTCCAAAAATGAAAAGATTTGCAAGCCATAACAAACAATTCAACCTGCGATATTTTGTATCTCCTTTTTTTTAAATATTTTTCATCGTATTATTTTTTTGAGCTAAAACTTATAATAAAAAATGCGTATTATTTTCTATCGCCAGGAACTCCCTGAACACGTGAAAGAATTGATATCTCGGATGAAAAACAACAAACCGAGTAGTCCTTTTCCAGCTCATCTAAAAACTTTTGCCAGGAGTCTACATTTTCATTCGCCATCTGCGTACGAGATGGTTCGGCAAAGTTTTCTAAAGTGCTTACCCTGCGTGGAAACACTTAATAGATGGAATTGTTCAAAAAACTTTAAACCTGGAATATCTACAGAAATAATAAATCACGTCGCAGAAATGGTAGAAAAAGAAAATCAAAAAGGAAAAAAATCGATTTTTAATGTAACTTTCGATGAAATGGGTATTAAGGAATTTGCTCAATATTGTAAACAAACCAAAGAATGGAATGGGTTCGAGGACTAGGGCGACCAATTAGAATCGAATGAAAGTGAAAACCCTAAAAAGGCAAAGAAAGCTTTATTTTTTATGTTAGTAAACATAAATGGTGGGTTCAAAACCCCGGTAGCTTACTATTTAGTTAATTCACTGAGCGGTGAAGGTAAATCTATTTTACTGCGTGATTTGTTAATTGTTTTAAATGAGCGTGGAATCAATGTTGTTAGTGCAACTTTTGACGGGGATGAGTCAAACCAAAAGTGTTGCAAACACTTAGGTGCCAATTTTGACTACTTTGATAAAGAGAAATTCCGTCCTTATTTCGATCATCCGGCGACTAATGCGCCGGTTTTCTGTTTTTTTGACGCATGTCATATGCTTAAATTAATAAGAAATTATTTAGCTTTGAAAGGTCCATTCATATATAACAAGAAAGAAATTATACATTGGTTACCTATTATCAATTTGAATAATAAACAATATTGTGAAGGGTTACATTGTGCATGTAAAGTAAGAAATAGACACATATATTTTCATAATGAAAAAATGAAGGTCTTTCTTGCGGCTCAGGTTTTCAGTGCTAGTACAGCGGCTGCGCTGAAATATTTAGAATTTGAATTAAAGGATCCAATGTTCAAGGATTCTGCTCCAACGTCAAACTTTTGTAAATTAATCGATGAAACCTTTGATATTTTAAATAGTAAAAATAAATTCTGTAAAACGCCTGGTAGACAAGGTATGACGAGAGAAAAGTTGCCTGAATTGAGAAAAAAAATAGATGATTTTAAAACATATGTAGAAAAATTAGAAATTGATGTAGAAGTATCTGTGCGTAAAAAAAAAGTTAATGATGAAAACAAAAGCCCTAACCAACCAATTGAAAGTGAAAATACTATTGAGAAAAATGTAAAAAGGGTATCTGTACTTAAATGCTCAAGCGTAAGAACTGGATTCTTAGGTTTTATTATTTGCTTAGAAAACTTTTATTCGCTTTGCGATAAATTGTTCGAAGACAAAGTTGTTTCATACGTTCTTGCGTATAAATTGTCACAAGATCATTTAGAAATGTTTTTTGCGTTGATAAGACGTATGAACGGTTTTACAATGAATCCAACAGTCGTGCAATTAATATCGGCAATAAAAAATTATTATTAAACAATATGAATGTAAATATTCCTCCAAGTGCGAACTGTAGACCACAAGATGCTACTTTGATAATTGCTGATTCTAGTCTTGATACTGTTACTACTGAGTCTAATGGAAAGTCACATGATATTAGCGAGAAAGAGATGATCAAAAAAACAAAAATCAAAGAGAAAAGAGCTGCAAATAGAATAATCGCTAAAATGGTATCTTTTCGTATGACTGAATATCTGCACTGTAAGTCATATTTAGATGAACATGATTATTCACAAACGCATTCATGGCTACATTCAGAATATTCTGAAGACATCGTTAAGCACACAGCAGGTGCAGTAGTTCATTCAATTCGAAACAAAATTCATTGTGAAAAATGTAAAAATATGTTACAAGTTGCCCCATCGTCGAAGTCTAAATTATCTGTCATAAAAAATCGTGGTGGTTTGATATTTGCTTCTGATGATGTAAATTTAATATGTCTATTAACAGAAAAAATTATAAAGAAAAATAAAGATGAATTATTGAAGCGAAATATCAATTTTAAAATAGTAACTGAAACGTTAAAAATTTTACCTCCTCGTGTGTTGAACGATAGTGAACACGTTTTAGAACAGGAACCGTTATACGATCACAGGCAGCAATTAATTTATTTAATCATCCAAAACTATATTGATAAAAGACTGAAGCATGAAAGTGAAAAGCTTGGTGACTTGAAAAACAGAGTTCGTATGTTTTATAACAAACTTACGATTTTCCAAGGACAATAATATTGTCATTTTCATTCAGCGACATTTATGAAATGTACTGTTATTATTATAAATGTATACTAATTTATGAAAAGAGTGAATTCATTGAAAAATGTTAAATAAGTTTTTATATTTCATTTTTATTGAGTTTTAATCCTTGAAAGTGCCTTTTTTTATTTACGTATAATCGATAGTAAGCCCGGTTCATTCATTCAATTAATTGCTCATCATAAGGATTTTTTATGTAACTACGTACTACGAAAATGTTTAATTGATAATATAAAACGCATGTATCATGTGATAAACAGCATTGAGATTTCACTAAATTTATTTAGCAATTAAAAAATATAAGAATATTAAAATAATCCGTTGACAATTGTTTTATATGTATTATATTATAAATATATATATTATATAAATTTTTTAGCTGTAGACTTCGTACAGTTCATGATATTAGAATTAAAAAAAATTTTTAAAAATTCTTTATCCGGAATCGAACCGGGAACAGCAAAATCCAAAAGCAGAGACGTTACTACCTCGACCACTGTACTTTCATAGTTTTAGCTATTTTAAAATACTTCAAAAACTTGTTGGCTGGGGGGCTTGACCTCATGATTTTAGATAAGCTTAAGAAATATACTGTTAAAGAGAACTACTATTACTTTGATTATTTTCGTTACATAGGATTATGTTTAACAAAAGTATTGTAGGAAAGATCCGGTGCTATTTACACTGCACGCAATGAATGATTTTTCGAGATTTCTTATTTTATGCCATTGTTGATTCTTATTTCTGCTAAAAATGATTTATTATGCATCGCTTAAATATTTTGAATACTAAACAATTCGAACAGGCTAAGCTTATCTACAAATTGTTTGGTCAAGCCCCTGAGGCAACAAGTTTTTATAGTACTTCCAAGTACATGGAATCAAGGCAGCGCGATAGCCAAGGTGTTAGCTTATAAATTTTGCGTCCCGAGTTCGATTCCCACGGTCGGAATAATTTTTTTTTCTTTAATTTATTTTTTTAACTAGCATTTTTTAACGAGCTGTTATGCCGGAACGCCACAGAAATAATCTAGATAATTTTGAATACACTGAATAACTAGGTCTTTCGACGACTACTTTTTACATCAGATGTTCTGATTGTAATTGACTTACGAGCTCAAGGTTTTTTTTTAATGAAATAAAAGTTATGAAAGGAGTAATATCTGTAAAATACTGGCAAGTATTTATGTCCTCATCAAACTTATAATCAACTGCATCGATAGTATTGTACATTTTTTAACTTGAAATCAGTTGGGGGACAAAGTCTGTTGCTATGAAAAAAAAAGAAAATTATTTAAAAAATTTTCGTGTTCGCCTGTGATAGAAATATGAAATCCTCAATTTACTAACTGCATTACAACGCAACGTTATGTTTTTCATCAAATAGACAGGCGAACACGTAAAATTTTTTAATGATTTTCTTCTCTTTTTTTCATAGTAACAGACTTTGTCTCTCAACTGATATCAAGTTAAAAAATTTACAATACTTACTTAGATTTACTAATAAAAGCAGTAAATATTACTTGACGTTTTCTCAATGATAATATTATAGTCATTCAAATGTTGATTCTGCGAGATGCATTAATATAATTATTTCTTTTATAAAAAATAAGTATTGAATTAGTGAAGTTGAGTTTATGAAAAATAAGTTTTGTATATATGGAAAATGGTATTTCGATAAGCAAAACAAAATTTGTTTGGAAAGATCGCAGCATTCAAAATGTAAATATTGCCGTATAAATTAAACAAAAACACAAAATCTCATTAATTAATAAGGATTTCAGATTTTAATCCAGATTCGGTTTTCGTTAGCTTATAAAAACTCATCTATAAATTTCCTATCTTAAAATTAAAAAGCAAACTTATAAATAATAACGAACTTTAAAAAAAATGAGATGAATGATTTCTTTATTTATGCTGGCGAATTTATGAATGAATATTTTTATACAAAAACAACTTCGAAATACTGAATTCAAATGAAAAATCGAAACTTATTACTGTTTCATGGGAATTTATGCAGAAGTACTTGATATTTTCTTTTATTACAAATGTTCGAAAACCCTACGTAAGCGCCGTCTGAGTATTAATTTTTTTATTGAAAAATTCAAAAGCCGAGACTCGACTTATTAAAATATAATAATTCGTCACACAAACAATTTCCACAAATGAATAATATCGGAGTAGAAAAACTGAAAGATTTATTGACTTGTATTAAAAATGCTAGTTAAAAATACATTAAAGAAAAAAAAAATTATTCCGATCGTGGGAATCGAACTCGGGACGCAAAATTTATAAGCCAAGATGCTAACACCTCGGCTATCGCGCTGCCTTGATTACATGTACTTGTAAGTACTATAAAAACTCGTTGCCTCAGGGGCTTAACCAAAAAATTTGTAGATAAGTTTAGCCTGTTCGAATTGTTTAGTATTCAAAATATTTAAGCGATGCATAATAAATCATTTTTAGCCGAAATAAGAATCAACAATGGCATAAAATAAGAAATCTCGAAAAATCATTCATTGCGTGCAGGTTAGAACAACTGTCGCGGTCTGTTGCTGTTGCATGAGAGTCACGCATGCGCAATACGCCGTGAAAGAGAGAGACAGCAATACCAACTTCATTCTCTTTCTCTTTCTATCCGCAGGACGTTCTCGCTTGTACAAGGGCCTATGGCATGCCTACTCTATCTGTAATATCTCTATGGACGGAATACGATTTTCGTTTTCGGATACTTCTATAGTCTATGGCGAAAGGTCGACAACAACTATGTACGAATGATAGAAAACTGCATTATCATAAAAATAACCGAAAATGAGCGGAAAATTTGAATATTTGATAGAATTTGAATTCAATTTGAATATAAAACTTTAAACTTTCCAGAACTCTAGATTTGTCACTCGACAGGAATGTTGGGATAAAAAAGGCAATACATTATTAAAGCTTCAGGACAGTCACTCATTAGGAACGTTAGGACGAAAACAGGGCGATAAATTAAGATATTTAAGAAAGCGTGGGAAGCATAATCGAGGGTAGTTCATGTCATTGTACACGGCTCTCGAATATTCTCGAGGGAAAATAAAATTTAAAATAACGAATTTAGAGACATAGTAGGGAATATGGGACTAACTCATTTATTGATTAGGGTCCGTTCTGCGTGGGTACCCTGGGAAATTGGGTCGGACTCAACTATTCATTAGTTATTCCATGCGTGGGTGTCATTTGAAAGACAACTTTAAAAAGGGGAGACTATTCTAGGCAAATTCCTATGTGTTTACAAAAGCGAAAGTTCGATGACTTCAAAAAGGGGTGAATATTCCAGACAAATTCTTGTGTATTTACTATGGTAAAAATCCATGACTTAGGGAACGTGGTCTCATTTCGATCAATAAAATCCTGTAGGAGTAGAAAGTCTATAAAAGGGGGACAGAACTGGCGCCGAGGGCAGATTCGTCTTAGGCTCAAGCCTGAATTTATATCGGTTCGGTTTTGCCCTCGCAAAAATCTTTTGTGAAACTTGTAATTTACTTGCGAGCGTTTTAAAATCAAACTGTGAATTCTTGTATTGGGAATGGTGTTCGAACATTTCGCCATCTGGTGCCGAAAACTGGAACTAGAAAGAGTAGGTACAGTTTTGAAGATACATTTTAATTTTTGCGTAAAAGTGTTTTTTGTGTTGTTTTGTGAAGATTAAAACAATGATTGAATACCAAAAATAAATCTTCATCATAAACAAATCGTTTTAGATAGAATTTCCAACTTATACAGTGATAAAACACATTTTTGTCAAAGATGTTTTTCTAAAAAGAAAATAATTATTTCACTATGTCATGTAAGCTTCAATGCATTATAAGCTTAAATAAACTTTAATTAATGTATGTAGCGACCAATTTCATACAGATTATGCAAAGAATATGAGTAATTGACGATCGGAATTGAAATACAAATTCTAACCCAACTTTTACGTCATATTTTTTAGATAGTAAATATTTCATTTATAAATTAATTAAAATTTACTTTGGGTTCATTTTTGCTTTAAAATAAGTTCATTTAAGTTTATAATGTGTCGAAAATCACAATAAATATTACAATGTTTGTTTTTTTTAGCAAAACATTTATGTCAAAAAATGTGTTTTTTCACTGTATAAGATATAAATTCCATCTGAAATAATTTGTTTTCGATAAGGACTTATTTCTAGTACTCAATAAATACTTTAAACTGCAAAAAAAATCGTTAAAACACTTATGCACAAATTATAATGCATCTTTAAAATCGTACCTACGCTTTCTAGTTCGGCTTTTTACCACCAGACGGCGTATCGCAGTTTAAACATTCCCAATAATATAAAACCATTTCTTCTTTAAAATTGTGAAAGCGCGTGACCTAATTAACTAAATTAATTTTCTATAAATTGAATAAATAATTAAAACTATTTTAAATCTTTATGTTATTGTTAATGACATACTTCAGACTAAAAAACAAAAAAACAACCTCAGATATAAATAGGTTCTTAATTTATTTTATAAATACCAACGTTTCGAGAGTCGACGACTCTCCTCCTCAGGATCACCATTCTCAATACATATGGCCAAAAATTGTTATAACAAAAGATGTAGAAACTCCTCCACCTCCATAATTCTTGTTATTAACCAGACTGTAAGTTAAGATAAATTTATATAATATTAAAACTGACTTAAGAGGTTATAAGATGAAAAAAATTTTTTTGATGAACATTACCTTTGTTAAAGTGATCATTGAGATGAAATTTTTATAAAAACAGGAAAAAACTTCATTTTGTTTATAAAAAGTTACGATGAACTAATGTTAATACCATATTTAGGTAGAATTTTTAAAATTTTAAATAGTGAAGACAGAACAACGTTCTGCTCCATTTTTGAGGTTAGTATCAAGAACATGGATATAGAGAGAGATATACGTTAAACAAGGATACAATAACCAGTGTCGTATCAATATAATAGATTAAAGGATACAATTTTGAACTTAATATTTTCTAAATACTTAATATTAATTAATAACATTGGTTATGTAATATTAACATTTATAATGAGAATAAGAGTCAAATATTAAATTAAAGAATCTAGAATGGTGTTATATAATGGACTATAATTTGATAAGTCTGTAATAATATTCAAACAATTGAAATTTTCCCTCTTAATAAAAAACATTTCAGCCACAAGTCGTTTAAGTTCATTAGGTTCATGTTGTAGAACTTGAACATGGTTCCAATCAAATTGATGTCCTGTTAGAACTTGGTGTTTCGCAATCACTTTATGGTTCCTTGGATTATGTAAAAAATTATCGTGATGTTCTTTGGTTCTAGTAGCTAATAATCTACCAGTTTGACCAATGTAACATTTGTCACAATTCAAACAGTTAATTTTATATACTACATTAGTCATTTGAGAATTATCAAGAGGATCTTTACCTAATTTTATAAATTTATCAAATTTGGAGTCAACTCTGAAAATTGTTTTAATATTAAAGTCTTTTAAAATTCTTTTTATTTCAAACGAAAAACTTCCATGAAAAGGAATAGACACAAATTGTTTAAAGTCAATATTCTGAACTGGAACTAAATTTAATTGTGGTGTATTAGAATCTTTAAGCATTTTCAATTTATCTCTGATATGGACTTGGACGAACCTTTTGGGATAATTATTCAAAACCAAAATTTCTTCTATAAAATTGATGTTAGAATCATGAAAAGACTCATGAGATATTTTAAATATTGTGTCAACAAGGTTTTTTATTGTAGCTATTTTGTGTTGTATAGGATGGTTAGAAAGGAAATTAATATATCTACCAGAATAAGTGTCTTTTTTGTACCAATCAGTAATAATGGTTCCATCAATCTTTTTGATGACCTTTACATTCAAAAAGGATAAAGTATTATTATTTTCAATTTCATGAGTGAATTTAAGTCTAGGATGATACGAATTAAACTGTGATAAAACATAATTTAATTTTTCTGT
>JAWWEA010000113.1:42383470-42396930 GCA_035222095.1 Andricus quercuspetiolicola | reverse complement strand
GATTTCGACGTATTTCAAAAATGTTAAGAGATTTTCAATATTTCGAGGTTTTTCTAAAGATTTGAAAGAATTTTCAAGATTTATGGGTATTTTAAAGAAATGTCCGCAAAAACAAAGTTTTTTCCTAATTCTTGAAATTACTACTATCCCAAAAATAATTAAACATTTTCAAGGTTTCTTAGGCCTAACACTATATTCTAAATACACGGTTAGATTTGGTGCTTAAAATTTTCTAAATCATTTTTTGAAAATATAAACTTAGGTGATTTGATAGAAGTCTTGACAAAATTGTATAATCTCGTTTTATATTACAATTTATTAGCTCTAATAAATTTCAATTTTTTAGCTTATTATTAGGCTATGGCTACGGGTACCAAAATTTCGGTATAAATAGTCGAATTTTTTCGGTACGTATAAACACTTCCTAATTATTAGTTTGTTATTATTTCACGTTTAACCTATCGTAAAATCTTGAAAAATGCATGGGCAATATAAAATAATAATTGGAGATACATATATAGTAGTGATTGAAGAAAAATTGTAAAAAATTAAGATTTTGATGAATATTTTTCTACTAGATGACACAGCTTTTCATACGTTTTAATTTTCGAGGAATGTTTAGTTTCTTTTTAGTTTGTTCCATATTGTTTTATTTTTCTTTCTTTTCGTTCTACTAACTCCTAATTATTTGGTAATTCGGATGTCGCGGATAGTAAGTAACGAAATTTTATTTGATAAGACATGGCTGGGATATTTTTTTTTCATTTACATAACATAGGCAGAGGGAGGGTAAAACACTGTTGCATAGGACAGGGGAGGGGTAAAAAATTGGCAAAAAATATGATTCGTAATTTATGGATGGCCCCTTACCTGAAACTTCGTATGACTGACTTGAGATGACTTATACTACTTCAATTCGGTAAGTCTGACTCAAAATGGCGTATTCTGCTTGAAACTTTTGTTGGCGGGTTTAATGTGACTTAAACCACTAAAAACACCAGTCGATTGACTTAAGACGACTTATACTACTGAGAATAAATATGTCCAAAATATATAGAATATCAAAATAATACAAAATGATATAAATATTATATATATATATATATATTTAAAAATATAAATATAAAATAATATAAAGTATATAAATATGATCCAAAATGTCTGACTTAATATTGCTTATTCTACTTTACATCTCGGATAGGTAACTTTAATTGACTTTATTACTTGAAGCTCTGTAAGACTCACATAAGACGACTCATTCTACTTAAATCATGTGTGTCTGACTTAAAATTGCGTATTCTACTTGATAATTGTGGCTTCCTCAAAATGACTTATACTACTTAACATTTGGTATACTACTGTACTTGTACCACAAAGCCTAATTCTTTTTTGTGTATTACAAATTGAAGTATTATTTATAACAAATTAATAAAAAAATTATTAATAACATATTTTTGTTTATTTTATATGACCTTTGATGTTATATTCGGGTGCTTTATTTTATAAGGCAACAAAAAATTCCATCTAATCTAAACGCACATATGTTCTGTTAGTACCTTTTTATGTCTGAATGAGCCGTGGGAAAGGAGAGCCGTCTAGATAACTTTTATAGGTCCTCTTTTGGTATTAAGGTATTAGATAAGAATTCAGAGGAGTCAACACATTTTCAGTGTAAGATTTTGGAAATTTATCGACTTTTAAAGTTTAATTGAGCATGTTTTAGTTTAAATTTGTATAAAACTATAATATAACATATATAGAACTTTTTTACAATAATAATTTTGAATAATAATAATAATAATAATAGAAATAACACTTTTTAATTTTTTCTCATGGAATATTATTACAAAAAAATGTGAAACAACTAAAGTAAAATTATTATTTTCCTTAGAAATGGGTTTAGCAATTGTCAATTAATTATGTACAGTGATGTTAATATAATTAAATCTTATATGTGTACAATTTTAATATTTAGATTCACAAGCGATACAGAAAATAAAAACAACAAAAGGTCAATAAAAAGGAAAAATCTACAAAAGAGGTCCTCTAAATTGTATCTGATTTTGAATTTTTGTTTTTGGGAAAAGTTTTTTACCAAAGGGTACACCTTAGGCTAGTGTATGTATTCAGTTTTGAAAATATTTTTTTGTGTATCACCCTGCTGTTACAGATATGTTAAATAATAATGATAAATACATTAAATCGTTAATAACTAATACACTTTGGGTTTCCTATATCTTTTCTTCTCTTATTTTCATTACCCGACGAATAAGTATTTCTGAATAGGCATATTTTACATACGGTACTTAATAAGCTGATACCTCTGTAATTGTTGCAGTTGCTTTTATCTCCCTTTCCTTTGTGTATTTGTGCGACAATTACTTTTTTCCATTCATCTGGAACACTGCCCATCTCGATACATAGATTTATCAATTCGCACAGCCTGTGGGATATGCAGTCGCCACCGTATTTAAGCTTTTCGGCGTTAATGCTGTCTACGCCAGCATCCTTACTATTTTTTAAGTTTTTAATTATATCCCTAACTTCAAAGACCCAGATTTTCTCAATAGGGTTTTCTAACGTATCATGTTCTATATTGCAGTTGTGATCCTTTATAGGTGCACCTTCTATTAGTTCTTTAAAAGAGTCTCTCAAAATGTCTAGCATCCCGTCTGTATCATACAGCATTTCACCTTTGCTACTTCTCATGCTGACTATCTCTGTACTTTTACCTCCCTTCGTATTGATCAACACCCATTTATGGAACAGTTTCTTGCTTCCTTCAAAGTCGGTTAGCATTTTCTACGATTCTCCTATTTTTCTGTTCTGATTTTATCTTTACTTTCCTTGAATAATAGTTTAACTTTTCTCTTTTTGTGTCCGTAATCATTTTCATGAATATTTCTCTCCTTATCGCTGAGGCCTATGATGTTTAACTTTAAAAATCTAATTTTTAAAAGCCGTGACGATGTATACCGAAATTTTGGTACGTATAGCCCGACTTGTTCAATATACGTAGACACTGCTCATCATAAAAGTAGAATTAGGGAAATGGTTCTGTTTTTAAATAATTATCACTTTAAGCTAATCATGCAAAAGTGACGAGCATAAAATTAAAAATTCCGAAGTTTTTCTGATTCAAAACTTTCAAACACGCACCTTTTTATAATTTCGAATAAAAAAATCAACAACATCTAGAAACCATTGGATGCTTTAAATTCGACTTAACTAGTTTGAAGGTTTCCATTTAAAGATTTTAAATGCACACCCCTTTCTAATTTGGAATAAGAAAGTAAAATCTTTATACAAGGGAAGCCAAGCTTTATAGACTTTGAAATTAGGAGCCCTAAAGTTTGGATGCCAATAAAAAAGGCGAGCAAGCTTTCTTGATGAAGGAAGTGGGATAAGAGGTAATTTCTACCTCACTGAGTTGATGATTCATCGTAAAGAAAGTTTTTATTTTATCAAAGCTTTTTTAAGCCTCGTAAAGCTAGCCTTTACTTGAAATAGGTGGGTGTTGACACACTCAAAATTATGACATCATTAAGCTGGAAAATTTATCCCGCTAGTGAGAGGATTCAGAAATTTCATTTTCATACCTGACTTCACAAACAGAGGAGTTACATTGTGTGACAGTTTACTCAGTTAAATGCTGGGAAGAACAATGGAGGGCATCATATCCCGGAATTCGCTTGACAATGCCACTCTAAAACTGTTGTTTTTTATTTAATGTCTAAATCTACCTACAACCGAGAGTTGACCAATATTAAACCTGTAATATTTACATGTTTCAGTTGCCTTAAAATTCATATAATTTGCGTAAAAAATTTTAATTCTTTCAAATAACATATTTTATAAAAATAATATTTTAATTTCGGAAGGTGTCTGCTAAACGGGAAACTCAGGAAAACTGGTCCATAGCCGGGACCTAAAGTAAAATCAGAAATTAGCCGGGAATACAAATTCGAGTCGGGGATCACATTTGAAGATTTGGAAGATATATTTTTCATTAATCATGATACCAAAATCAATCCAGTTGAATATTAATGCTTTTCTTAAAAAGTTGTCTGTAAATCTCGATACATTGTTCTCGAAAACCTGATGGTTGTGAAATGATTCAAAATATATAAGGGAATGTCTTACTATTTCAGTTTTAATTTTGTTTAAATAATGCAGTTTTAGCTAGGGCTCTAAAGAGACGTTCTCAGTTAGATTCCAAATTAAAAAATATTAAAATTTAACTATTTAAACAAAATAAAATCTCATATAGACCGGGCAGATGTGGAAGATCTTGACACAATTTTTTTCGTTTTCCAGGATTGACCAATTTATCAGGAAAAGATTCGAAAATAATTTAAATCTTAAGAAGATTTCAAAACATTTCAAAGAAAATGTAGAGTTTTGAAATTTCTGAAAAAAATCTAGGAGATTTCAAAGACAATTTTTCAATTTTGTAAGATTAGACAAGTTTAGGAAACATTCAGGTAATTCCAAGAGATATTTAAAAGTTTTGAAAGGATTCGGATATAATTTAAAATTTTAAAAGGATTTAAAAAGCCTAAAACAAAATGCAGATTATTGAAAAACTCAACAAAAAGTTTAGAATTTTCTTAGGAATTTTGAATGATTTCAAAAATTTTTTAAAAATTCCCTGAGATTCCTGAGAGAATTCAAAATAGTTTTTTATTTTGAAAAATCAATTCTAGGAGAATATTTAAAAACATTTCGGAATATTTTTTAAAATTAAAGGGATGCAGAAAATTTGAAGTCAATTTTCTTATTTGTGCAGAATTAAACAAAATTATAGGCAAAGTACGAATAATTTTAGAAGATATTTAGAAGATGGACAAGATAATGCCTAACTTTTTTTAAATGTTAGAAAAATTCGAATCATTTTGATAAATATTTAGAAGGTTTGGAAGTTTGGGAAAAATTAGAAAATAACACAAAATTTTGTAATGTTTCAAAAAATTTTAAACAGAATGTAGGTTTTTGAACATTTCTAAAAAAATTTGAAATTTTTGAAAAATATTGAGAGGTTTAAAAAAAACTTTTTCTGCAGTTTCCGGGAAAATTCAAAATATTTTTTGATTTTGAAAAATTAATTTTTAAACAAAATTTCAAAAAATTTCAAAATGTTTCTAAAAATGTCAATAAAAAAACAGAAAATTTCCAGGAAATTAATTTTTTTTTCAAATTCATTGTTTCAAACTAAAAATTTAACTGTTCCATTTTTTATGGAAAATAGATATTTTTTAGTTGAAAATTGAAGTATTTCGTTGAAAATTCATCTTTTTGGTAGTAAATTAATGTGCTTAAACGAAAATGAATCTTTTTGGTGAAAAATTCAATAACTTGGTTAAAAATATATATGTTTTTTTTGCAAATTTATATTTTCTGACTGAAAATTTTAACTGTTTGGTTAAATATTCAAATATTTTATTTCAATTGAAGCTATATCGTTCCAAAATTCGACTTTTTTGATAGAAAATTAATCTATTTTATGGAAAATTCAACTATTTTGTTTCAAATTAACTTTTTTGTTGAAAATTCATATTTTCGAGTTAAAAAATCAAAGTATTTTGTGAAAAAATTGTATTATTCGGAAGAAAATTAAATTTTTTTTGGTTAGAAAGCAAACTGTTTAAAAAAGAATCTTTTTCGGTTGAAGATTTAAATATTTTCTTGAAAATTCGTGTTTTCTCGAAAATGATCAAAAATTTTAAAAGATTTCAAAGGATTTGAAACGAAATGTAGATTTTTGAAGATTTCAAAATGATTCTTGAAGCGTTTTAAGAATTTGGAAAGGCTTCAAGAGAATGAGAAAATAAAATTAATGGAAAAATTTCGAATGGCGTTTTATTTTCAAAACTGAACTCTAAGAGAAAATAGGAAAAGATTTCGAAAAAGAAAATAAGAGATTTTGAAGAAAACTTTTCAGTTTTTCAAAATTACAAAATTTTAGAAATAATTCGAGTAAGTTCAGTTGATATTCAGTTTTTTAAAGTTGAATATTTTTAAAATATTTAACAAAATGTAGATTTTTGATGATTTTCAAATATGAAATTTAGCTTATAGAAATTAACAAATGACATGATAAACCTGCGCATTTATTTAATTAAGACTTTGGAATCGTATGATATTTCCTATATTATGTGTAAACAACTTTTCAAAATAATTACCTGAAGAGGGCACCATCGCGTGTCGAAATATCTGAAGCAATTCTAATCTAATATTATTTATTTTCCCTCGACAACACAAATGACAAAAATAATATTTTCTCTAAATATAATCAAATATCGCAATACATAAAATTACAAAAATCCGGGAAAAACTGGTAAATAACCTAGAATTCGGTCGCTGAAAGTTAGCAGGCACCCTATTTTGCCTATTGCGCATTATTCACATAGTTTTATATGCTGTCATAAAGCGGATATAGAAATTATAGTGATGATAATGACTTTAATAAAGTTCCCCAGCTGGGTTTGATGTTATTATTTCTCTCGCGCCTTTTTCATAAAGGTAAAATTGCGAGCATAATAAGACGGTCATCAACGAGGAAAAATGTACAATTCGCATGGATATATTTTCCTTTCGTATTTATGCCCTTCGCGACCTTACTTCTTAATGAATCTCATAAAAAGTCGTCACTGCACAGAAAGTACAGAAAACTTTTCTCATCGTCCGCTTTAATAAATATTTTCTAGTTATTCTACCATTCTTGGCAACTCTCAACACAATGAGTTCTTCAAACTTTAAATAACCAACTAAACAAATATTAACAATAAACTTCTATCTGTGATGAAGAACAAATATTTAAATTATATAGTAACTCATTTGTCACAAACTTCTGTTTAAAATTTTTTATTTTCAAAAAATGTTGCAAATTTAATTATTATATCTAAAGCTTTAATAAATCTGCTTTTAAGATTTTTAAATGACAAATGTTTCATTGAAATTTTGCCAAATTTGAATACTGAGACATCTCGAGGGCTCAAAAATCTAAATTTTGATACATTATTCAAAATATCAAATTGATACAATTTTCAATTAGGTATCATTACGATTGAATCATTTTTAAACTTGAAAGCATTTCAAAATTGACTAGCTTTAAAGTGGAGCATTCAAAATCCTGCAATTTGGCTTGAAATCACATCAAAATTTCCGAATTAGAAAATTGATGACTCAAAAATTTCCAACAACAAAAAATCCCGAATCATAAAGTTGTCGACTACCAAAAATCTTGAATGATTGAATTACCGAAATAAATCTTTGGTTATTTCTTAATATATACTGGATCACAAAGAAGATCATCTGTACCGGAACTAAGAGTAAAAAAACAAAACTTGTAATCGCCTAAGTTAAACTGTGGAAACTATTTAAAGTATTAACATCTTAAAGTACAAGGTTCAATTTTAACCTAATTAGAAGTGCCTAGAACGTCGCGTTCACGAATTACGTTGTTAAAAATAAATAGCCGGAAACGACAATTTCCTCAAAAACCTGCTGTGATAAAAAGATAAGATAAAAAGAAAGAATTTATAATTAAAGATTTTGTGTTGGAATATTTTATTTACTCCATAGTGTTTTTCTGATAATGAAAAATCTAAAAACCGCCACATTTATTTATAACTATCTACTAATTCACTTCGTAGTTATTTAACATTATTTAAAAAGGAAAATCTCTCTTCATCCTCATTCTTAGCATGCAAGAAATTTCATAGGAAAAAGAATTCATTTAGTAGGAGTTAACAGCGGTCTAGATTCAGTAGATAAGGTAATTTATCTGTCAGGCCGCTCGCTATGCCTGAACACACCCAATGTTTTCTACTGAGGAAGACAGGTCTCGGATTGCGGACTTTTTTAATTTTTACAAGTCACATAAACTTCCATTTCCGCATGTGACAACGCCGGAAGTGTAATGCAATTTCTAGAGTAAATTGTTACTTTTCTGCTACAATTTTATTTACCCCGCAAACTTTTTTACAGAGTTGAAAACCATTTTATAAAGCGCAACAGTAATTCAGTTGAAAGTGATTAATTCATTTATAAAAATTGCGATAAAAAAACGACAATAAATTGATTTTAATTTACGTTTGTCGTTGACCAAACTTTTATAAAAATATTGAGTCGTAATTTTTTTTGCCTCTAAAAATCAGTAAAAGGGGAGTAACCGAATGGAGAGGTCGATATTGTCGGATGACGAAAATCAATTTGCAATATGCTTCACATGCTCGTGACGATCGACTCTTTGTTCGCGCGGAAATTATGTTATAGGCTAGGGTCGGCTTTGGCTCTACATCAATTTCGCTTGTTTCATTCGCAGGGTATCTAGCGGACCGGGAATGTGGGAAAAAACGGGAAAGTCCTGGAAATTTCATATAACCGGGGAAAGACTGGGAATTTTATTTAGGGCCGGAAACTATATTCTTTTATTGGAAAAAATTTTCATGCTTTTTTTATTGTTTAGACGAGAAGCAGCCAGAGGGAAATCTGCTCGTTCCACGCATGATACGATCAAAGTTAATTGATCCTCGATTATGCTTTCGTACACTGAGACTAAATGCTATTGAATCAAAATATACGCACTTTCGCGCTCATTCAAAAGCATTTCTCATTGACTTGAGGGAATCCCTAGCGGACCGCGTGAACGGAATGGTTACGCAATCGCGTGACCGTAAAGTGACCACATAGTGACCGTGCTGTTCACTGAGAACGCTAGGGATATTTTTATCCTTTTTCACATTTACTTTGATCACATAGAACTCCACACTCTCTTTACCTTTTTGCACATTTATATTTAATAATTTGTATTTATTTATTTGGTAAAAAATAAAAAATAACGAGCTGTGTGCGGCAACCCAAAGCACCATCGGATTGACGCACACAGTTTTTAGATTCTAACTTTTATATAATAATTTAATAAATACAAATAAATATAAATTTGTCAGAAGATAAAAAGAGTGTTCTATGTAAAAAATTTTAAAACTTCATGGTCACGCGATTGCACAAACATACCGTTCACGTGGTCCGCTAGGGATATACTATCAGATTCAGAGTATTATTGTTGAGCGAAAATAAATCATGATTGCTCCATTAAGTATTTATTTAAATCAATAGCATTTTTTATCAGTATATATAAGCATACTGCACAGTACCGACCTTAAGTTTTTTTAACGGTAATTAGGTTAATTAAATTTTTTTCTCTTTAATAAGTTGAAAGCTGTCAGAATTCTATATAAAATTCAAGGGCATCTCATCTGTAGGAAAATCATAATAAAAATCAAATAAATATATACTTTTAATTATTTGAAAGAAATCTAATGGCTACTCATTTCACACGTTTTGCCGAAAATATTTCTTCTAGCAAGAAAAATATTAAATTTTTCCAACATTTTGTATCGAACTTTAAACATGTTGCACCAAGTAAGAAAAATTTTTCACAATAATTCTTATAAGTTGATGTGATTCCATAGAACTTATAATAAATAATAGACAAATTACAAAAAGACAGCTTTGAATTCATCGAGCGAAAAAAAATGTGATCGGGGAAAAACTGGGCAAACCCCGGGAATTTTAAATCGGCTGATCACTAGATATCCTGATACGGTGCGAGTGCAAGTATGAACAAATTACATGTATGACGTACTTCCTCACCTCGCCAACTCCATTTCCAATCATGGAGGCCGGCATGTGACATATTCAGAATTAGCTTGCCAATAAAATATGTTTTCGTACATGAGAAATATAAGAAGACACGTTTTTTAAATCAAAATAGCAACATTTTTACATTTTTTGTGAATATCTAAAAATTTTAAGGATAAAATGAGTTTTTTGACGATTTTACTTTAAAAACCGTACAATTTTTTCCAATTCAGAGATATTAGGGTTTTTCTTGTTCTACCTTATTCAGTTTTTTACACTCTTTAAAAATCCACCAAAAAAATTAAGGCAATAACTAGCCGTAAAGTTTTTTTAGAAATAATAGGTACTAATATAGTCTACTAATGACAAATTACCCATTTAGTATTATTTTTTTTTGGAAGAAAAAAACTATTTTTGATTTTTTTCAACGCCTTGCCCTTTTGCTGTTGTGAAGATTTTAAGGTTTTTCTTGTTTCAGTTTGTTAAGTTTCTGTCACTCTTCGTAAACTAATAAACAAACAAAAAAAGAATAGAAAATAATAAATTTATATCGATGTTTTGAAAAAAGAAAAAAAAGTTCTCAAAGAGAGCACCTTTTTTTCTAAAGTTTGTAGGAATAATAGGTACTCACATAGTCTACTCACCATAAATTTCTAATTTGGTACTTTTTTGTTTTTCAGAAGTAAAAATTTTTTCAAACCTTGCCCTTTTTGCAATTTTTGCGATTTCCGCTCATTTCTTGTCCCAATTTCTCAAACTTTTTCACTTCTTCAAAACCGATGAGGAAAGCGAATAAAAAATAAAAAATGATAAAACTGTTTCGAATTTCTGAAAAAAGGACCCAATTTTGTCTCAAACACCCCATCTTTTTTTCTAAAATTTGCAGGAGTTATATTTATTATATAGTCAACTTACCTGAGGTGTATTTGCACTTTGAGAGAAAAGAAATTCTATTTTCCTTTCTGTGCTCGAATTTATTTTATTTTACTGTTATTTTTTACTTCAAATCAGAAAAATGTCATGTTTATATTCTTTCTTTGATTCCCCTATCATTAAAAAAATACTTTTAAAAAACCTTGACAAACTGGAAGAAGAAAAACCTTAACATATCAAACATTTCATAAAGGACAAGGTTTAAACGAAAACATAATTTTTTCCTCGAAAAAGAAAAAAATGCCAAATGGGAAATTTATGGTAAGCAGACTATATTACTACCTATTACTCACAAAATTTTCTGGAAAAAAGTGGGGTTTTTGAGAAAGGAATTTTTTTCAAAAATTCGAAATAATTTTACCATTATTTATTATTTTTAAATTTTCTGTAGATTTTTAAACAGTGCGAGAAACTGAATAATCTGAAATATGAAAAACCTTAATATCTCAAAGAATTGAAAAAATTGTTCGCTTTTTATTGTAAAATTTGCAAAAACTACCTATCTCCTTATTTTTCTCCTACAAGAACATATCTAATTAACAAGT
This sequence comes from Andricus quercuspetiolicola, assembly GCA_035222095.1. NCBI lineage: Eukaryota > Metazoa > Arthropoda > Insecta > Hymenoptera > Cynipidae > Andricus > Andricus quercuspetiolicola. The sequence goes on along the minus strand of JAWWEA010000113.1, from coordinate 42,385,807 downwards.
CAATCCTGACCATGTAACCAGTCAGCCTGCATGATTTGAAATGGATATGGTCCAACAGTTAATGGAAATGTCTGGTAGGTTTCTAAATTTATCCTATATTCAACATTGTACTACAGGAAAAAGTGGGCAATAATGTGGGACACAGAACTTTTCCCATGTATTGTAAAAAAATAAAAATGAAATCAGTGCTGAAAGGTTAAGGTTGAAGACTTAGGTGAAGAAACGTGTATCAAGGGTCCAAACTCAGGCTCTGCAATACTTCAAATATATTTCAAATTATTGAAGAAATTAAATTAAATAAGACAACCCTGATGGAAAAATTTGTACAAAAAAGGACGGAAAACCAAAACTATTTTTACAGGAATCTACAAATAAATATAATAAATTACAACCAAAATTACAAGAAAGTACCGGTGCAGAAAATACCTTTTTTAGCCTTATTTAAAAAAAGTTGTATAAAACTTTTTTCCATTATTGAGACGAATTTTCTACTTGTTTTGTATTTTTTGTATATTTTTATATTTTATTGTAGTTTTAGTTTCCTAAAAAAGTTTATAAATACAAGAACATACAAGAATTTATAGGTTTTGCAACCAAAAAGACCTTCTTTTTCGACCTAGGATGACAAATATTTAGAATATTGTAATGAGATAATTTTAAATTAAGATGTGTAAATGATCGCTATTATAAAAAAAAGCTTCTTTGTTTAAACTTTGAAGAAATGGTAGAATATTAAAAGATGATAATGAATAATCGTTATTAAACAGCAAAAAACCTCACGTCGAAATGCAACAACAAATTTTTGACTGCAAATAAAAATTGAACAATTGAGAAACAACTGATCACGGTAATTGAAATTAAAAGATGCAAACCCTGGAAGATAATAATTTTTTCACTTGAAGTTATAAAAACTGAATCGCAAATTAAGACGCACAAAGTGAAATATATACTTTTGAATTTTAAACTTTTGAAATTAAAGCTTAACAAAATGTTTATTCAAACGCTCAAAAATTTACGTGTATAAAATCGAAGCTTTCAACACTTTTAAATTGAAATTTTTAAAATTAAAAGCCGAAAAACTGCAAGATTTTAATTTTTATACGTCGTGCAGTTAAAATATTTTTAAAAATAGAAACCCACGCAATCATTTTTAATGCTATGAATTGAAGAATGAATCAAAAAATTTAAAAATCTTCAAAATTATACCATTTTCAGAAATTTTAAGCTAGAAATATTAATTTATATATTAAAATTTGTTTTAAAATTTTTTTATATATTCTCTTAAAATTTATTTTAAAAAAACCATTAAAAAATTTTCCAGGAATCTTATAATAATTTTTTTATCTGGGAACTCGAATTTTTCTCACAATACTTTGAAAATCTTGCTAAAGTGAAAAAACTACCTTGAAATTTTCCAGATTCTTTTTTTAAAATTTTGGAAATCTTACGAAATATTTTTAAATTAATTTGAAAAAAAATATTGTTAGTTTTTCTAAGAAGTTTAAAACAAATTTTGTATTTAAAGCTTATAATATATTTTAAACGCTCTCGATTATTTTTCAAATTATTAATCGTTCCATTTTCATCTATTATTCAAACAAATTTTTTTAATCTTTTTAAATATTCTCTTAAAATTAATTTTTCAAAATAAAAAATCATTTTAAGTTTTCCCAGCAAACTTAAGAATTCTTTTTTATTTTCTTAAAATCATCAAAGATCCTTAAAAAGCTTCAAAATTTTATTTCGAATTCTTCAAAAATCTAAATTTAGTTTTTTATTTTTCAAAATTTTTTCCAGTTTTAAATTAAGTTCAGTTTCTAATATTTGATTCATAATTGTTTATTTCTTATGCCAATAAAAATATTGCTGAATATTTTTTAAAAATGTCATCCTCAATTAAAAAGTTTCAAATTAAATTGTTAGAAATGGAATATTTTAATTGAAAGAGTATTTGAATGGGATTTGGAATTGAATAAGATCGTTTAATTATGAATCTATTAATTTGAAATTCATTTAAAATTAAGAGCAGTTTATAAGGTTTCAATTAAAAGTTTTCATTTATTTAACTACTAAGGTCTTCAAATTATTAATTTTTAATTTTTAACGTAAAAATCTGTAACTTGCTTAATTTTGAACAGATTCAGAATCGTTCTGTAAAATCAATTATTGCTCCATTTTCAATAATCGAACTACAGTTTGTAAAAATTTATATTTTTTTGCTTAAATTTGTACGTTCAACTCTTGTGAAATCTTCTACTTTTTGTAAAGATTTGAAATTTTCTGCAAGAATTTACGTAAAATAAACGTGTTTTTATGACGTCAAACGCCCAAATTAAT
>JAWWEA010000113.1:41080192-41091500 GCA_035222095.1 Andricus quercuspetiolicola | reverse complement strand
TGAAAGACGGGTGAAAATAAACATGTTTAGTGGAGAGATTCAAAATATGACTCGAGAAGAAATCCAGGCAACTCCCTTAAACAAAGATCACTCAATCTCAAAGAATTTTCAAAAAGTAATTATAGACGACTTTCACCCAAACCGTTAATTCAATTGATTACAAATTTTAAACTTGAGTATAATACTATTTGTGATCTATAGTAAAAATAGAATGTTAGAAGTGACTGGTAATTAGAATTGAAATTTAATGTATTATCGTCCCTAATGCTTCAATTTTTTATCAATGCCCCAGTCTTTTTTTTTTGGAAAAGGAGAAATAATAGTTGCTTTTTATATTGTCACGAAAATAATATATGAGCAAAATAAATTTTTTGAACCACATTTAATGCACTGTTGAAAATTCTCATTCCTATTGTAATAACAACAAAAATATGTAGTATTTAACGAAAACTGTAAAAAATATATTGAGTGATACAAAAAATTAATATTCAATTCATTCACGATTGTAAACTGACATTACGAAAACATGTTATATGAAAATTAGTATATGCATATAATGATTCAGTCATATTAAAATTTTCGAAATCTGTGAAAATCATTTTAAAGCTCTGGCTTATACTTATCTTTATATTTATACTCATCTTAATATTATACTTATTTTGATATCATATACTTATTTTATACTTATCTTATTATCACTTACTTTTAAGTTAGCCATGTGTTGTTACATTCGTTTTTTGACGCAAAGAAAATTTTCAAAAATTTATAGTTCCTGATACAGCTGCTCGAAAGATATATGACCCAGAAGTTGTCACTTTCCGATGAGTACGTCTGTGCACGGCGCAACTGTACGCCAGACCAACTGTATACGTCGAGCGCCCCGTGATATGCCTCTACATGTTGTGAGCCGCTGGCGCGACTGTGCATTGGCCCATCTGTGTATGCTTAAATTTCGCCGTACACAGTTGAGTGTCCCATCTGAGCACTTGCACAGTAATGAGACACCTAACTGTGCACGTCGAAATTCAGGCATGCAAAGATGGGACAATGCACAGTTGTACCAGCTGCCTACAACGCAAACAGTTATACCACCGGCCCTCGACATGTACAGTCGGGCTAGTACATGAGTTCAACTAAGGTGTCCTCAGGCTTCCCTGTTACCAAAATCGACAGCTCATCCAAGTATCTTTTAGTGTAGAAATACGAATAGGGTCATCAAGGACAAGCTTTTACTGGGTGAACAATAGAACTCCTCCCTGTGAGCATCCCATTGAAATTTTGGCCATCACTTCATTACCATGTAGTGAAGTATGTACCATTCTGCTTTTCAACACGGAGTACATCTACCTGTTTGCGGTATCATTAACGCTATGTGTTTGAGCCGAACAATATATGGATTGAATTGGGGTGTTACTAAGTGCTCCCTCTTTGTCTAGAAACGCTTCAATTGCTATTTCACCTTTCCGCATTGCATTATTAATGCGGAGGGTAAATGTATAAAGAGCATCTACGATAGATCTGCCTTTTTGAGAGTTAAAGTAATTCCTGCGGAAACATTTTTTCGTTAGATTTTCTCTTTCATGTAAAGGTCCACTCATTTTTCTCCATGCTACATGGTACATCCCCTTGCAAAGCATTCCCAAAAGATGCCGCATAATGGACCTACCAAGTATTAAAATCCGTCTTGAAATAATGCAAGAAATATTTTTTCTCCAATCTTCTATTCTGGCTCTAAAAGTTTGTCTTCTTGAGAAGTATGACTCATGGGCATCCCGCTCATTTGTGTAATCTAACTCCGTGCCCGGGAACTGTACCCTCATTAAGTGCTTTAGGATTTTATTCGTCGTGTCACCCTTTTCGCCCGAAGGTTACATTAATGCTTTTCTATGACATGATGATTTACCATCTAAGGTTCTGTGGAGTCTAGCAGTGTTAGATAGATTTTCGATTCCCTAAAAATAAACCCTCCAAGATTCCCTTGCAGCATCTTTTATCCCATTCTTATATCTTGTTCAGGTTGCCCTGCAAAGGTCCTAAGTAACATTCTTATTAGCTCTGTTAAAAATGCGTCGATTATCCTTCTTCAGGTCCTTATGTCTAGGATTCCACCAGGGTACATCTCTAATAAAAGATTTAATGCTTCCAAGACGATTTATTACCATGAAAGGAGATGTTTCGGGTTTCAATCGTGTGAAAAACTACTAATCTAGCCGACGTTCTGTGAACATTGCAGTTCACTTCTTTAGGGCCCGGAAAAGTGAACTGCAATGTTCGCGACATGTTGGCAAGATTTTCAGTTTTTCACATGATTGAAATCCGAAAAATCTTCTTTCATCAGGGCAAATCCCAGTTTGTTCTCTTAGTACGAAGAGGACAATTGTCCTCATAATCTTTATTAGCATCTTCTTGTAGGATATCGAAAGCAAATTCTATTTGTTTGATAGACATCTAAATGCCACGGAGGTGAGTGTTTTACCCCGATCCAATAATTCAAATCAGGAATTAAGAGGTACTCTAATAAGGATTCAACCCGGTGGTTGTTGTCCCTAATGCCGCAAGTTGAATGATGTACGTTAGCATACCATCTGGTGAGCAAAGACCACCTTATAACGCAGCAATAGTTCACCAGATTTCCCTATTCCTCAAATGGTGGTGGGTACTAAGAGTCAAATGGTAGATATACTGAGTGAGTCGCCATAGGTTGGCGCCTGTTTTCTAAATAGTGCTAAATAGTGATAAAATCTAAACCCAAAAGAGGACATCTAGTATCGATTTAAACTTCCAGTTGTCTCCTCTACCTCTTCCAAAAATTGATCTGGAACTCTCTCTTTGTGTGTAAAGTTGGTTTTTCAGAGAATATTCATATTGATCCTCTTCCACCCATTGTGAGGCCTGCAGTCGATTTTTTTCAAACTCTCGACCACTCCTGATTCTGAAGTTATCACAACTTGAGTAGCTTCAATACCCGCATTGATATCGATAACCTTCCATCCTGCCGTCTTCATGGTCGGATTTTGTATTTCAATCCTCCTAAGTTCTACTGTTGGTTCCACGTATACACCAGGAATCCAAGCCAGCAACTTCACTGGTCTTGGAAGGTCTTGCTGTCGTTCACTTTGGACACTTCATCCGAACACATGACGATAAAAACATCATTTTTGAAGTAATAATTTTAAATCTTGTAATGACTTCTTCAGGTTGCACCCCATTGCTTTTCTCCTATAATGCCGTTTCAATTGCCTAGACCTGTTCGTCATCGAGTTTGAGTATTGGGAGTCCCTCGGCGACCATGGACACTTCAAAGTGACTTTGAATGACCTGGCTGTAAGAGACTGTTGGACCTCTAAGCTACATCTTCTTCTGTTCCCGGATTTCATTCGGTACGCTGCTATCAAATGGGGCAGAATAATATAGTTTTCAAAATTCATGTCAACTTTCTGAATTTTTGAATTTGGAGCCAATAATGCTATTTGAAAATAGATGAATTAATTAATTCATAAAGTAATGATGAAGTAATTTAACATTGTACTGTTTGTGTAAGTATGGTACCGTGTGAACTAGTGTGCTCCAAATGTTTCTTTCTTCAAATATTCATATATAACGTCCCAAAATTTTTTTGGAACCTCAAAAAAAAATGCTTTTTTTATTCTTGTTGAAAAATGATATTCAGAGGTTCCACAAGCTTCATGATGTTAAACACCTATTTCTTACCAAAAAACTTTTATATACATTTTATTTAGAATCGACAATATCAGGTCAATCTTCTTGAAACAAAAAGTTTTTTATGATGATTAGCTATAGGATACAAATGAATAATTAATTTCAAAATAGTGGCCCTATAAGTCGGTTTGATAGGGTCTCCAAAACCCCCTGGATGTGAAAAGTTGGATTGTGCGAGTTTTTGGTTGCACTTACGATTTTTTACTATTTTTTTATACAAATTGTTTTAAATACATTAAATGCTGCTTTCTACTGATAATTAGATGTTCACATAAATTATTTACACAATTTATTATTGTCTCCGTGAATTTTCTCTCAGAGTAGAGTTATAAAGTCGATGCTTTTTCTGAAATTCTTACTTCTCGTCTCCTTTTACCTAGATTGTGGTAATAATTGAGGCACCGGATTGCAGAACAGCGTAAAAATTAATTCGCAAAGCGAAAATAAATTTGTCGTTTTTCTGTTAATAATGATCAAATCGAGTTGATTTTTGTTGTAAACATTCCCTAGGCTTGTGCGCTTCTCGCAAATATAGTCATTTGGTAAAATTATTTACTTAAGTTATTATTACCAATGCTCTCAACAATCCTATCGTCTTGTGGTTAAAAGCTTTGTTATTTTATAGAACTTTCCATTCACAATGTAAAGACAAAAAGTTTGAAGAAACATGTAATGATAAAATGTACCTTTGAAAAACATATTTCTACATACAAATATTTATTTCATTTTAGTATATTGTTAATGACTTCTTCCTCATTGCAGCTCTTTATGAATCCTAAGACATACATTTTCACAGCTTTGGAAATACTTTTGGGATAAAGTCGCACAGCTTTCCAAAATATTGATGAAATACAATCCTTTTTTTTCCTTTCCCTACTTCTTTGGTTTTGTATTCATTACACTCATATAATTATTAAAAAAAGACTTTCCTTCCTCACTAAAAAATGGACTACAGTTCGCAAAATCTTGTGTATCCTGAAACGAAGTATAGACAAACGCATTACATAAAAATTAACTTGATACATTAATTATAAAAAGAAAAACGACAAATTCATCATTGCGTTGTAAATTGATTTTTTCTTTCGATTGACGCGTTAACTGCGTCTTCTCCTGTCCTACCTACTAGGCCCAGTCGGTTCGAGAGCAGAGGCAGTTCTGCAATCCGGTGCCTCAATGAATGCAATTTCACAAAAATAATTGTATAAACAAACTATTGCTGTTTTACCTTCTTTTCTGTCTTATAAGGCGGGCTTAATTACTAAGACTTACGAACTAAAACGGTGAAATTAATTATTGTATCATTTTGATACTCAAAGTTCAGCTCAATCTAAAAATTATTGAAAATTTATATTTACGATTCATGAACTTGAAACGCTATTTGTCCAAATTTTTCATTCTTTATTGTTTAGGTCTTCAAAACTGCGTCTTGAGATTATTGAAATTAAAAATATACGCATAAAAATGAAAATCTGAAATAAATACCCAAAATGTTTTTCTGGTTTGACGCATCACACATGCGAATGTGCCAATAGAAAACGGACTGTTGGTTGTTGCTCTCATATTTCTGCAATAGTGTATTATTTATCTCATGTTAGATACTTATCCAAAGTTTTTAATCCATCGGAAATACTAAGTGATGTACTCAAGAAAAATAATGACATTCCAGTAATTAAAAGTGTCAATGATGAAGATTAGATGAAATAATTACATAAAAAGTATTCGGTTTCGTGAATATTTTTCAACTATTTCGTTTGGTGTATCACGTAATATCACAGCAATCGTAATATCAGTACAGAGTAACGTTTTGAAAATGCGCATTTGTTTTTCATAATGTTATGTGGAAAAGAAATAAAAAATGAGTGATTCCTTGAAATACAAGTGCACCATTATTTCAGCCCACCGCTTAATCAAACTGATAAAGTGTAAACCGATCAGTGGAGTTCGATATGCCCGACTGGAGCGAGAGTGTGCTGTGTGCTGTGCGGCATGCATGATTTTCATGATTTTTCGCCACGACGCACCACCACGAAAAATCTGACAAAAATGTATGTTGAAGCAGACACTTTAAGGCTTGTTTTGGAAAAAATTGGAGGTTTACCTCCAAACCTTAAACTCAAACAACATTTTGAAAATTTGAAGGCATTGTTTTAACCCTATTTTTCATATAAAATAATCCAAACTTTTTTCTAAAAGTACCCTTATTGGTGAACGCAACATATACTTTTTTTGTCAAAATCGGTTCAGTCTCTTTCGAGAAGAACCCATTTTTTTATTTCACTCCTCCACTCCATATCTCCCCAAAACATTAAATTTTGAGGTTGAAATTTGCAAGATTTTATATTCACATAGATGTCAATATATGGTGCCAATATAGGCTTGATATGTGCAAGGGACATTTTTACATGCTAGTCCCCCTAGGCCCTTTGTTCGAATCCACACATAAATACATGCCCTTTGACGATATGACAAAAAAGTTATCTGAAAAGTATATATTAATTGACTGTGTTACAACGTTAAGCTTACACTTACTACAGAAAAAGAGTTACGTGAAGGGTGGGGGGTTAAAATAACAGAAAAAGCGTCACGTGTTTTTTGATTCGCTCTTAATGTCTTCTGTTTTGTTTTCGAATTCGAAAGCTAAAAAGATTTTCCTGAAGGCAAAATCATTAAAAATTGAAAATAAATTTTTTTGAGAAAGGTATAACGTCAGTTAATGGCAAATAAATATAAAGTCGCACATGTCAAAGGTCTGCTCTTGGAATTATGGTTATGTTAGCAACAAATTTCGTTATTTCTAAAGCGCTTAAATCATTCAGAAAAGGCAAAATCCAGATTTTTTCATCTTCAGAAAATACTCTTCTCATTCATAATTAAGTGTATTATAAAACTTTTTTTATAAAATTCCCTATAGAAATTTCCAAAACATGTACATTCCAGAAAGCCATATTAAAAATTATAAAACTTGGCGGGAATGAATAATATATGCAAAATGATAATAATAAAAAATGTCTACGTATGGGAAATCGGTGTTCTAATATAATCTCGAAGAGTCGCATAATGTCTAAAGTGATTTGTTTAAATTAAACCAAAAAAGATATATATCGTACCTCATTCAAGTAGGTTTCTTAGTATATTTCATCATGGACATTTTTTTTCACTTATCCCAGAGACAATATTTGTTTTGACGTCTAAGAATGGACTCAGATTTCGAAACTGTAGATATGGCTTACAAAATGTTCATACCTATACAATAAAAATGTGCTGACGTCGGAATTCAGCATATTATAATCTAGATACTGATAAAACATAAAATTATACTATGTAACGAAATTTGATAAAATTCGTGTTTATTGAATTTTTGTGGTATTTCCTTATACATATGTACTTTGGAGCGCTGATTCTAAAACTAGCCTTCTTTTTCTCAAAACATTACAATCTTTGGAGATATTCCAGATTTAATTTTCAATACTACATAAAAAATGAACAAATCATATTGCGCACGTGCGAAAACGTAGAAAAATGAAATGTCATTTTAGAAAGAGTAGGGTCAGAGCACATGCATCAGGTTTCAATTTGAGACCCATTAGAAAGCTTTAGCACTTCCGGTTTGCTTGATGTAAGATTTCAGAGACAGCCAGAAATTGTCCTTTTTTCACTTCTAAACCTGTTTTTATGAAAACCGCGAAAATGTAGAAAATTTTTGATTTCAGGATCGTATTCTACGCTAAAAAACATACTAAAATGTCCCATCAATTGATGATAAACCAAATCTCGTTGCATAGTGTTATCAGAGTTTCTCAAGTTATAATAACATCAATAATGTGAAAATATTACAAGAAGAACCTGTGTTTCTCTCTTTCTCTTGTAAATAAACAAAAATAATTTATTTGTCACGTACAAAGTAAATCTTATTTCTTTTACTTAACTTTTTAACTGTGCCACTGTTTTAAAGATCTTTGGACTCTGAAACATAGAACCTAAATAATTATAATAAATTTATATGAAAATTTAAGAAACTATTTAACATATCTCATGTTTTCGCTATATGTAGCGCAAATACGTTGCTACAAACTTTTCATGAAAATTTGATGTGAATGAATGTTTTTTTTCTGGTTCAAATCTTTAATTGTGCAGATGTTTACAAAATAAATAGAGATAAATGAATTATTTATCCGTTTGGTTATTCGTCGACAGTGTGAAGGGATAAGGTTTATTGTTTCAATTCTTTTGACATATTTTCTAAAAATTGTATAGGTTTTTCGAAGCATCAAATCGCACATTGTAGTAGACGCGGTATAAATTTTCCACGTGAATAACCGATTTCGCCAAATATAAAGGATTGTGTAAATTGTGATACCAGCTTTACCGGATTTAGCAATTACACCTTTTTATACTTTAAAAATGACTTCATGAAATGTAAATATTAAAGAAGACCAAGCTTAACACCTATAATTTATGAAATAACGACTGTTTGATTATTGTACGTATTCCGTAATATAATGAAGCACAAGAATTTTCATCAGTCACACTGCTGGTCAAAATCTTCAATAATTCATTAATTATTGTTTCCTCTAATTAAAAAATATGAGGATTGTGTGTACTCTCGTCTTATCCCTGTCGATTATCTTCAGTTATACTGGTGAATATAATTCTGTGATATATCTTCAATGTGAAATAACCAAAAATAGCAATTTGTGTGATTTAATCAACATTACATCCTTTTCCCTTTTTTTTCAAAACTCTATTTGACTAAGTCCAGAATGAGCACGAATTTAATCTGAATATACTCAGGGGGTATCCAGAATGTGTGTTAGGGAGGTCCGGAAATAAATAATTTTGGCATCGAAATCGCCACAACGCATGATTGGTTACGCGCACTCTAAAAAAAGGTTTCAAAAATTCCTCATTTGCAAAGTTTTCAAATTTCATTGAGTTTGAATTTTTTTACATACCTGAAGTTCAAAAAAGTCTTGAAATCTTTTCGTATGTAAATCTAATATTTTCTGATAGAGAGTTTCTATTCGATTTACCATTGCTTTTGGAAATTTTCTTTAACACGATTGCAAATAGCAAAAGAATTATTTGAGGAGCATGAAAACTTTTTAGTGGCAGAAATCCATTAGAAAAAAAATCCCCAAGACCCAGAAATCGAAATTCTCAATACATTGAATTTTCAAATTTTTGATTTTGGTATTTTATGAGCTTATCTTCATAACTTGTAGTTTAAACGTTTTTGTGAGCATGTGTGTGTTTTTGAAACATAGAAATACACTAGAAAAAAAATCGACAAGACCCAGAAATGTCGCTAGTAAGTTGATACAATGGATGAGTATGTAAATTTCGTGAAAATTAATAGTAAGGAAAGTTCAAAGTGCCCGTTATTCGGATTTGCAAGCGAATTTGATAAGTGCTCTCTCCCCGCGCAAGAAGAAGTTATAAAGTATTTTCTTCTTGTGCGAAGCCGTTTGTGGAAGACCAAAAATAAAAGGAATATTGGGTCATGTGAGATATTTCGGATTATTTCGGAAATTGGTAAAAAGGTTTGGATTTCTGCGTTCTTACCAATAATTTCAGATTAGGCATTCCTACATCGCAAATAAGACTTGAAAATCATATCTAAAGATGTTTCATTTAAAGAGAAGAGCATTGCACCTACCATGAGTACTGCGGAATCTATCACTAAAGGTACATGCTCTGTCGTAGAATATTTAAGAATTTGTTCCTATTATACTTTTTTTCCGAAATTTTTAATTACTTTGATCGATTTGGAATTGAAACTAAGGATTTGACTGCTGTGGGCTGCGACAGTACGATCGTCAAGACAGGATGTAATGGTGGCATCATTGCTGTGATCGAGAAACTTCATGGTCACCCTGCTCAATGCAGCGCATGCCTATTGCATGTAAACAAATGTCATTTGTGTCATTTATTCCTCCATCTAGGTGGCACAGCTACTGGACCGAAGAGTTTCTCTGGCTCTATAGGCAAACAATTGACTGATTGTCAGAATCCTTCTGTCATTAAATTTCGTAAAATAAAACCTAACTTACCACAGATCGACCCTAAAATTTTCAACAAGGACCAGCAATACTTATTGCTGATATGTGAAGCTGTTGATTTAGGTGAATTATCAGCAGACATATCGAATAAACATCCTTGAGATCTATGCCATGATAGGTGTTTGACTTTCGGCTCTCGGCTTTTGCGTCTTTATGTTGCTACTGGGAATCCTTCAAAAAGCTTGATAATTTTAGCAAAATTCGTGATGAATGTGTATGCACCGATGTGGTTTGCCATCAAAGCAAACCCTTCATGCCCTCAATGTCCTAAGCATCTATGGAAGGAAGTCACACTTTCTAGACACCTAGATCGAAACATCAAATTAGTCATCGAGCATCTATTGCAGCGGAGTGCCAATTTCTTCCATCCTGAAACGAATCGAAAAGATGTTAGAACGGAAGCAGTTAGCTGGATTTTACAAGTGAGACATATAGGTCCCAGGAAGAAGCAAGGATCTAAAACATTCAGAGTTCTCACTCTGCAATTCAACGCAAGAAAGTAAATTGATCTCATTGATTGGGAAGAATGCAGCCTGAGTGAACCGGCTCTTAGTCTTAACTTTTCTGAAGAAGCTCTACAAAATATTGCAGAAAACGGTTTGAGAACTATACTACAGATTTGGGGACTTCCTTGCCATACTCAAGCTGTCGAAAGGATGATCAAAATTGTGATGGAATCATTCTTCAAAGAGATAGGAAAAAATCTACGAGATATCTTGGTAAGGGTGAAATTGCATGCACAAAGAACAATGCCTTCTTTCAGTTTGAAAAAGAATTGAATTTAAGGAAATCAGGTTCACAGATAACTTTTTAAATGCAATAAACACCGATTTAGCATTTCTTGAGGTTGCTGTTTTCAATTAGGATTCCTGGATCTTGTAAAGAAAAAAGAAGAAGAAAAAAAAGATCCTTCTGGATCTTGTTTTTTATCTTAGTAAATTTTATTTGTGTGATAGACATCTAGATGCCACGAAGGTGAGTGTTTTACCCCAATCCAATAATTTAAATGAGGAATTAAGAGGTACTCTAATAAGGATTCAACCCGGTGGTTGTTGTCCCTGCTGCCGCAAGTTGAATTATGTACGTTAGAATACCATCTGGCGAGCAAACAAAAATGGTAAACTTATAAATAAAAAAAATTAATTCTGTTAGATACAAAATTCCGAAACAAGAAAATTTTCTGTGATTCCAGTTTTGATTCCTGGAGCTTACACATTTTTTTTCTAGTGTATTTCTATGTTTAAAAACCCCACACATTCTCAGAAAAATGTTTAAACTACAAGTTATAAAGATAAGTTCATAAAATACCAAAATCAAAATTTTAAAACTTCGCTATATTGACAATTTCAACTCCTGGGTCTTGGGGATTTTTTTCTGATGCATTTTTGTCACTAAAAAAATGTTCATGTACCTCAAATAATTCTCCTCTTATTTGCAAACGTGTTCAAAATATTTCCGAAAACAATGGTAAATTAAATAGGAATCATCTCTCAGAAAATGATAGATTAAAATCCGAAAAAAATTGAGAA
>JAWWEA010000113.1:41013581-41025962 GCA_035222095.1 Andricus quercuspetiolicola | reverse complement strand
AGAAAAAAATATTTTTTGCTATTTTTTTCTTATAACTCTAATAGATTCCATAAATCATTATTCCAATAATTTTTTATTCATTAGCTGAAACGAATGAACAAATTCATTTAAATACGAAGATAATTTTTCGACTTTTTTGCAGTTCTTAACCTAAAAAAACTTTATTATTTGACTTATATTTTGAAAAAATCGAAAAGCGTTTACACTTTTCAAGGAAAGCTTTCTTTTGGACCACCCTAATATTCATCTGTCTTGAAGTTAAAGGCTTGTGCCCCATCCTCTTCAAGCTCAAAATTTTAGCATCAAATTTCCTAATTGCTTGTATTAAGACGAAGGAGAGACCCAGGGAGAAAAGTGACAGGAGATAGGGGGTTGTTCGATGAAGTCGACTGGGGAGGGGCAGAAGCAAAGGATAATTAGCGAAGCCCTCTCAGAGTACTGTTGATTCGTCAAATTTCCTTGATTTATCTGAGACACTATCCATTTCTCCAACTTTCTGTTTGCGCAAACTCCGCGTATTGAGAGCCTCTCATGAAAGTTCCTAAACTCCTCTCCTGTCCCGCCCCCACCCCCTGAACGAAAACCACCCCCAGCCCCTTTGGTCTCGCTGCCTCCGTCGGTCTTCCCCGTCTGCCTCCACCCCAATATCGACGTACTCTCACCAGCCACCTCCTCACCCTCCTCTTCTGCTTCCTCGCCCTTTTCTCCTCTTTCCTCTTACCTACACACTACACTACCTCAACCCATTTACTCTTTGAAACTCTCTCGTTGGATCAATACCGGGAAAATAACAAAGGTAAACAGGACCGAGATGAATGACAAATATAAATTATGCATTCGTTTTATAGTGGGCGGGTATGGTGGAAGGGGGGAGGTGGAAGGGGTAAGGGGGAAGAGGGAAGAGAGAAGAGAGAAGAGGGAGAGGAAATTGGAGGATGAGAAATAAGGGAAGAGGAAAGAGAGTGAAGAGATGGAAGAAGAGAAAAAGGGGTGGGAGAAACTTTGACGATTATTCTTTTAAGTGTGTTGGTAGATCCTCAATGACGTCAATGAATTTTAAACAAAAATGAGAAAGTTCTTTTCAGATAAATCAGTGCCGGATCAAACCCTGAAAAGCTTTAATGGAAAATATTATTTAATTCCGGGAAAATCCAATTTTCAATTAAAAAATAAAACTTGTTTTCTTTTTGGCTATTGAGTTTCTGAATCAATACAAAAAAAGTTTGCTTGAAAAATATTATTAGGTTTTGAGAAAATGGAGGGAAAAGTTGTTTTTCGCTCGGGGGTCACGTTTTCGGGAAATCTGACCTACCCTCACTTGGGGGTGGGGGGGAGTCTAAAGCATTTCTTACGTAAGTTTCCACTTTTTTTAGATTTAAAAATTCTGCGTACGGTTGGTAATACTACTGAGGAAGACGAACAATTTATCTTGATGTCATTTTTTGATGAAAAAAAAATTACGGGAGTTATAGCATTTACAAAATTCCAAAAAAGAAGCGAAAATGAACATTTTAAACCAAACAACGCACGATATAATAAAATATCAAGTAAAGATAAGAGTTGAATTTTGAACACCCTACGAGGTTATTACAGCATCTTTTTGAATTTTCTTGAAAAATCGAAAATTCAAGTTTTTACTGCCCAAAAATAATAAAAAATCAAAAATTCTATTTTGTGTTTAAATTATACATGATACGAAAAAAGATGATTCAGTAAAAATTGTGTATTGAAAATATATCTACAAACTTATTGGAAATCACTTTTCGATAGGACGCGTCGTTTTTGTTTTATCCGTAAAAAAACTGCATTAAAAATATAAAAATTTAATTTTTCGACAAATAGCACAAGATACGAAAAAAATAAATAAATAAAATTTGTTAACCTAAAAAAGAGCTACAAATTTGTAATTAATTATTTTTCGATAGGATGTCTAGTTTTTATTCTAATCGTGAAAAATAACACTGACATGAAAAAATTATATTTTTGGAAAAACGACGCTAGGTGCGAAAGAAAATAAATCAACAAAAAATGTGTGTTCAAGAAAAATTTACAAATTTTTCAGCGATCACTTTTTGATAGGACCCGTTGTTTTTTCTGAGCGAGAGAATTGAACTATTTTGCTGAAAATTCTTATTTTTTAGTGAAATTCAACTGTTTTTAAATTAAAATTAAAATCTTTTTTGGTTGAAACATCAATATTATATTTTATTTGAAAATTCATGTTTTTTGGTTGGAACTTCAACTACTTACTAGAAAATGAAACTACTTTGTTGGAAATTAATCTTTTTAGTTGATGATTCCTAATTTTATTTGAAAATCCTCCTTTTTTGAATTTACCTATTTTGTTACAAATTTTTTTTGTTAAAATTTTTTCTTTTAAAAATTGATTATTTTGACTGAAAAATTTGATTATTCCATGTTTCGTTGAAAATTTATCTTCTTTGGTTTAAACTTCAATTATTTGGTTGAAAATTCCTATATTTTGTTGGAAATTAAATTTTTTTGATGTAAAATTAATATTGCTGGTTGGTAATTCATTTCTTTGGTTAAAAATTTAACTATTAGGTTGTAAATCACCTTAAAATTTAAGATATTTGTTTGATAATTTTGAAAATTTTATTAGAAATTAATCTTTTTGGGTGGGAAATTAACTTTTTCATTTTATATAGGATGCGCAATTTTTTTTAATTATAAAAACAAGACAGAGAAAATACGTATGTTTCAACACCAATGCATGTTATGAATTGTAATAATATAAATTTTTTGAAACGATACATTTTTTTGAGTAGGTGAGAATAAAAATTGGTGCAAAATAAGGAGCAAATATTGAAGTAATCATGAAAAATGAAATTTGTGCATTATTTTGAAATATCTGAATAAGCAGTACTGGAACGAGTTGCAGAAATAAAAATAATATACATTTAATATGATGTTGCTGAACGTAATGTATAGAAAAGTTCACATTTTGGACAAAATCGAGTGTGAAGCACGAGATATGTGATGATAATGTGTTCGTTAAAGCCAAAGGAGCTTTAACAAAAGAGAGTTCACAATCATCAAATGACAGTTGTCGATGCTTTGACCTTCAATTTCGAAAGGTCTGCGCACGATGAAAATGTGCCCGCGCAGCCGGCAGATTTTTTCATTTCTCATAGAGTCGAGGAGTAAAATATTCTCAAAATTTTTAATGAAATCTCTTGGAATCCCTGGACATCTTTATAATCCCTTGAAATCCCATGAATTCTTCTCAAAGTTTTGTAAATCTCTTAAAATGGTTTAATTCATTTGAAAATTCTTGCATAACCTGCAAGTACCATGGATATTGTACATTATCTCGTGAAATGTCTTTAAAAAGTTTGAGTTTTCTGGCAATCTCTGAAACTCCTTTAAAAACTGTGGAAATCCCATGAAATTCTTTAAGATTCCGTGAAATCTTTTGTAATCACTCGAATTCTTCCAAATCCCATAATTATCCCTTAGAATCCTTTGAAGTTGTTAAAGATCAGCTGAAATCCTTAACACTCTCTGAAATATTTTGAAATATTACGAGATCCCTTGAAATCTTTGAAATCTTTAAAATCCGTAGAAATATTTCTGAATTTCTTGAAACCCTTTAGAATCTTTTGTCATCCTATCAAATCATCGAAACCCCTTTAAATCTCTCAATATGGGTTTAAATTCCTTAAAATGCCTTCCTTTGAAATATCTCGAAATCTTTTAAAATCCCTTAGAATCTATTCAAATCCCTTTAAATCTCTCAAAACCCTTTGAAATTTGCATAAATTGTTCTAAATTCCTGAAAAATTATGAAAATCCCTAGCTATTAGTTAAAATCCTTCGATATCTTTTGAAACATCGTAAAATCTTTTGAAATCTGATTATACTCCTTGAAGTTCCTTACAGTCTTTTAAAGTCTTGTGAGAAAATTAAGATTCTTTCTGAAATTGAACTAGATAATTTTTTCGGACTCTTGAAATGTTTGAAAATCATTTGAAATCTATGGAAACCCTTGTAATCCTTAGGAATTGATTAAAACCATAAAACTTGTAATGCCCTAAATTCTTTTGAATACTTAGTTCTCCTTTGAAATACCTTGAAATCCCTCGAAATTTGTTGAAATCTTTCAAATCCCACAAAAACCCCTTATAATCCTTTAAAATCCATGGGAGTCCCTTAAAATTTCTAAAAATCGGTTAAAATCCTTGAAATTCCGTAACATATTTCGAAATATCACGAGATGCATTAAAATTTTTGAAATATTCATAATCTATTAGAATCTTTCCGAATCCCTTGAAATCTCTTTAAATCATTTTAAGGGACACTAAAGTTCTTAAATCCTACAAAATTCTCCAAAATCCGTGAATATACTTTTTATTCTTATAAAATCTCTTAAGATCTTTCGAAATTCCATGAAATCCTCGAAACCTCTTCACCGTGAAAACTAGAAATCTCTTTTTTTATGCTATCATTTTTTTGTGTGTCCTGTTTTTTGAATAGAATAACTTCAGGATGCTTTTATTCTTAATGTAAAAAAAATGACTCTGGAATCCCGTCAGAGTTCTCATTTTGGTATTACTTTAGACTGTTTTTTTAAGTCTTATTGTAATATCTGAAACTAGCCCTGAAATAATACTTTGTTTTTACAGCCTTAAAATCTATTGAAATTACTTAAGACCCTTTGAAATTTTTGAAAATCTTTTGAAATTTTCAAAAATATTTTAAATCCTTATAAAGTTTCATAAAAACATCGAAATCCCATTGAAATCTCCTGAAATCCTTCAAAATTCGATCAAATACCTTGGTATCTCTTGAAATCCTTTTAGAATCCTTTAAAATCACGTGGCTTCGTTTGAGATACCTCTAAATCTCTTGATATTCCTTAAAATCTCTTAAAATCTCTAAAATTCCTTCGAAATCCTTCGGTATCTCTTGAAACATCGAACAATCTCTTGAAGTCTAATCAAACTTCTTGAAGTCCCTTAAAATCTTGTAACATTTCTTGAAAAATTAAAATTCTCTTTTAAATACTAGGTAATTTATTCAAACTCATGAAACTGTGAAAGCACTCCTTATTCTTTGGAATCGTTCAAGCTACCCCAAAAATTTCCTTATGTCTTGAAATCTTCAGAAATTCGTTAGAATCTCATGAAATTCCTAACAAGATTTGGAAATCCTAATAAATTCCATAAGCTTGATTAATTGTTTGTCATGGGTTGTATGCTTTTGAAATAAGTTAAAAGCTTCTAAAATTATTCGAAATCTTTCAAATCTCTTGAAATCCTTTAAAATATTATAAAACCTTGTTTACAGTAAAAATAGATGATATATTGTTGATTTATTGAGTAAAAAATACAAAATCTTATTCAATAATGGGTGGTGGTAGGGGGAGGGGGGGGTCACAACAATTTTAAGAATCATTTCCATGGGGTGGACTAGAATTTCAAAAAATCACCCGTACGTAATTGATGATCGTTCCCTTATAAACCATAATAACACGAATGGATTTTACATATCAGGCAGACATTCATCGTCTGATACATGCTTTTGATTGAAGTTTATTAGATATGATACAATAGCCAATCAGTCATAATCAGTTACAGAGTATATATTTATCAAGTTTCAGCCTTAAGCTTGATAGGTCACTAGTTAGTAATTTAAAAATCAATATTTCTATGTATTGATAATATGTTATTCTACCTTATTCCTAGATATAATATTTCGTTCAATACCTATACAATATACGTGTATACAAAAATCGACTTTTGTACGAAATCGATTATTTGCAATTTCTTCACAAAAATTAGTAACAAGATATTTGTTCCGCGTCCCGAAAAAGCGACATATTATATAACCTACATTTTTAATACCAGATATGCTAACAAAATAAGTCAAGAGAAAAACGTATATCCAATAAAGGCACGTAATGGAGAATTTTTTTATTTTGGACATTAATATCTGATATGAAAATCTATACAGATAGTAAATGATTTCAAGTTTTTATTTTTCAGTAAAAAGAAATAATCTCATGATGTTTTCATCCAACTTTGGTTGTCAAAACAACTATGAACAAAATTACTAGCATAGTCAACTATTGCAATTATTAATTCATCCAATGGTCGTAAAACACCAAAAGGTGCGACAAATGTGTAATAGGGGAGATCTCTCTACCATATATAGTAATCCTACAGTTGATTATTATTAATATTATTAATCATTAATCATAAGTACAAATATAAGTGAAGTAACCTATTTCAATTTTAATATATTACCACGTATTATGTCATAACTATGAATTACATTACATAAAATATTTTACATACATTAGTATTTCAAATTAATGATTATCCACTGGAGGGTGCTATCCCCTAAGTAACATATGATCGACAAGGTAAAAGACCAATATCAGAACGTGCTATACTTTGAACAGCAAAACGAACGTACGATCCAGGTCCGGCAGGCAGAACAGGTCTGGCACGAGCAGGTTGGTCAAAATCAGGTCTTTGATGAGGAGGATGTCTTAACGTATATCCTATCTCTGTAAGACAAAATAGGAATGGCTAAATTAAAATATTAATTTAAACGACCAACATAGGGATGTAACTGAAGTTCTCAGCATTTATAAACGTAGATATAAAACTTTTTTAAATCACTTGAATCAATTTTTGGTTGTTTAATTATCGTAAAAATAATGTATTATACGCGGAAAGAATATAAGCAGTTAATCGACACCAGCAAATGTTTTTACTCGTTGACAAAGCATAACTAAAACAATGAGTTGTGTTTTTATTTGGGTCCTTCTGACAAAGATATTTTGTTTTCTTTTTCGAAAATTTTGTTTCTAAAAATTGAGAAACCATTGATGTCAGGCTTCAGACAATCGCGAAAAATGCATTTGTCAAGCTCTCTAGTACTGAAGCAATTCAGATTGCTGTCGCAGAAAAACGATTTTTATAAAAAATTAATTTAGCACGTCTTCAGAATATAAGTTTTCCAGCTTCCTTGTAAAAGAGATTTTCTTGATTCCATTATGCCTTTACATCGAATCGGTTTTCATCATTCAAACACAAAATTCTGTAAGATAGTCAATTTTTTCCGTGTATGGTTTTAGATGGTAATAACTCATTATAACGTAATATTTGGTATTTTAGTAAAATAAGCTATATTTGATATCTGGAAAAAATTACAATTTTCCACTAAACGCTCGGTACTTCCACAGAAAAACGTCGATCTTCAAAAGTACGCCAATTCGGTGTTGTTTTGAGTTGCAGCAAAAATGAGACATCGGAGAATGAAAACGCAGCTATGTTGATATTACAGTCTCATACTTTTAACCTATTATTTTTAAAATCAATACATAATAATGATCATTAATGAATATTGAATAAAAGTTAAAATATTTCAGAACTTTATTTTATAAAAATTGGTTCTATTTTTATTGATGTAAAAGAATTTTAGTTATAAAATTCACAAATACACAAATCTGGCTACTCAATCTGAATCGCACTCACGACGCTCTCATTCACACCCAATAAATAGACATAAAAAAATACGAGTCACAAAAAATACATTTAAATAAATATAACCAATAATAAAACGCAGACGAGTTGTCATACCATTTTGTCGATGATCCTCAATAATGAAGAGAATCATGTTGTTTGAATAAAATTGATAGTTGAAAGAGCGATGTGGACCAAGCAGAAATTGAGAAAATATTAGAATCTTTCATATTCCAGTAAAATTAAATTGTGGTATCTTTCCTCAAGTCATTATTAAACCTTGATGTAAATTCGGTATAAAAGGACAGTAGTCAAATACGCGGCTGTAAAAGTTTATGGAAAAGAATATAAAACTTTTCAACAATGTGAATTTCAAAAACCTGTACACTTAAATACTTTTAGATTCCTACCTGGCGTCGTTCACTCTCACTAATTTTTAATTAAGTTGAACTATCACCATACGGCGTACAGTCGAAAATCAATTGTATAAATTAGAATGTGCTTATGGCCACGTCTGGTTGCGTTCTGACTTGAGGCTCGAGAATCGATTTATAATTTCACAACTTGGCCCGCGCTTTTCCGCAACTCCGCGCCTTTTCGCTCGGCACGAGAAAACTCGATCGCTCATTGGCTTATAATTCGGAAACGTCTATTATCAAGCAAATATTTCACTGAGTTATCATTAAATGCCTATACACGACTTTTATTCCACACAATTTGTCATTCAAAACTGCATTCAAATAAATTTAAATCAATGACGATTGAAATTTCCCCTTACAGTGTGATGCCCTGCTGAAGTTGGAGACTGAGGCATTTGGCTATGATGTCTTTCAAATGAATAGGAGTCTCCATACCACGAAGCATTTTGGTTGTGTTGGAACTGAGAATTGTAGATAATCTGATGAGCCAAAACTGTAGACGTGCGAGGTCCAGGGCTCTCATTCAGATTTATCGGACCCGCATCTTCATCAGAAGAAGAAAACTTTTTTTTGTGACGATTCTTATTGGAAATGATGCTTCTTTAAAAAGAAAAATATTCAAAAATATAGGCAAAAGTCATCATTTCAAAAACGAATGATCCAGATGTTGGTCGAGGATCTACATGTGCCAAGTATTAAAAAAGGATTATTATTATAACACTTATCATGAAATGGTGAATGCGTAGGCAATCCGGGTACGCGCAAAACTCCCGATGCAAGTGAATCCGGAAGGCGAGAGGCAGTCAGGATAGTTCCGCCAAGTAGCACCAGGAAACGCAGCAACTTCTTTCTCGCAGTCTACCACGACTGTAGACTCCGGGCCATTTTTCTGGTGTATTTCTGATTTGCTTTCTTGGGCATGCTATCCCTGTCTCTATGATAATTTGATTGAGTTTGTCACAGATGCGCTGTTCTCGACTCTAAGACATTGTTAATTTGTTTACTCTCCTGGGCACGCCATCCCTGGATCCAGGATAATTTGATTTTAGTTTATCTCAGGTACACTATTACAGGCTCTGAGACATCGTTGATTTGCTCTACTTTCCTGGACACGCCATTTTAGCTACAGAACAACTCTGTTTTGTTTCTTTGCTTATTTTTTCTTTGGTTATTACTTAGGCACGCTTTTACGAACTCTAAAACCTTGTGATGTCTAGATCAAGGCAGGTCCGCAAAGGCTCTAGAAAAATTGTTATTAGTGTATAAAAATTGTGTAGGCGAATTTAACAGCCACAGAATCACGACGGAATGTTCGAGTGTGAAATTTTAATACTCATGTCGATATCAGTTAGTTTAAGGAATCCAAAGACTGATTTCCAAAAACTATATCAAACCGATACTGGGAGACTGATCCACAGTTGATACGACGACTGATTATGTTAGTGACATCGCTGTGATTGGAATGAGATTTGAATAAATGAGAGTTTATTTGGTGAACACTGATTCATTTAATTAATCTTTTCCTTTCTGGGTCCGATTTAATCTTGTTGGTACCTAGGGTCAAGTAGGATGAAATATTATTAGGAAAATAACTCTTTCAACCAATTTCATTGTGGAACAGCATGAAGGTCAAGAAGACCGAAAAGGGGCCTCATTTTTTCTATACATATAACACTTACTCTTTTGAAATTTCGTAAGAGGCAACTTATGATTAGTAAGTGTGAGAGAGAAGAACACCTCGGTATCTGAGGATCCAAGAGGGTGAGAAGCATCCGAAGCTTCACTTCAATTCGATGCGTTTTCGAATAAGAATCTACAATTGCCCATTATCTCTACCCTGTGCCTTCTTGTATTGTTTTGTGACTATTATTATTATTATTAAATATACGCTACTTTGAATTCATAAAATTTGTGTTTTTAGTGAACTTAAATAGAATGGATGGGATTCAACCTCTTCTTATTAAAATCTTTATAGCTTTGAAACGACTGAAAACAAATCTTTTCTTTTGAAACGTTTTTCATCTTCAAAATTGATGCAATTTAAATGCGTCATTATAAAATGATTATATAGTTGAACTTGGATTTGAGCCCGGTTTTAGGAATGACGGTCTGCTCGAATACAGGCTTTTCGAACGTTAACAGTCATGTGCGTAGGAACCTTTTCCGGTAGATTTTCCTACGTGGTAACAAATATTTTGAAATTTATATTTCTAATACGGAGACAAGGGTTAACTAAATATTGAACGGAAATGAGAAAGAAAGTTTGATGTTACATGTTAAACTAAATCTTTTTCCTGCTCACGCAAGCTTACGGAAGCACACATTTCCGTCTAGCGCATAATGCGCATGACGCATAATGCGCATTGCGCATTATGCGCTACACGAAAGATAGACATCAATGAGTTGCGATCGAATTCGAAACGATCGTTTCGGAATCTCTCTTTCTGTCGTATGAGCTAGACAGAGCAGACCCGATTGTGTTCCAATGATGAGTCATACTTTTCGTTCGAAACGATCATACTCTCTCTCTCTCTGTCTATCCAATAAGATAGAAAAAGAGGTTTCACAGACAATTGTTTCTAATTACGCCTGTTGGGTAGCCACGACAGCGACACCAATTTGGAACTATCCAGAAGAAATTTGAATTTTAATTGAAAATTAACAAGAAATCTAATTGTAAATAATTAATTATAAACCGTTCTATAACATTTTTGATCAAGATGAATTAATATTCACTACTCTTTTTTATTACCGTTACTTCAATAACTTCGAGTTACCCAATAGTTCGCGTGTCAGATTACGCTGCTGTCAAGGTCAAACATGAACCCTACAGGCGCATTCGATCATACGAAATGATCCGATCGGTCCGATCGGCTTCAGTTAGCTTCAATAATTAGAGCCTCACTGCTGATGGACGCCAACTCGCTATCGTGCCCCGGGACCGTTCATATAATGATATATTATATGAAACTAAATTTATCCTTCACGGAACGATCTTATATCTTTTTACTACATTTCTTATTTCCATTATTAGCAATTTGAAAGTAATTAATGTTAAACTTAGTGGTTATTTGACAAGAAATGTTTCCATAGGCATTTTTATATTACGTTTACATGACATGATATGAAGCTAATATATTCTTTGCTCAGGAATTATGTTAACAAGCAATCTAGTAAGTTCACTGATATGCAATTATGATAAAGTCACCTGGAACGCTAGAGGCAGCTATAATTGCTGATTATGTTGCGCAACACATTCTGCAACACCTAAGGTTCTCAAAATAATTACACAAGAGTGAAATCTTAGGTGATGTTCTTCCTATTCAAAACTTCTTCCTTCCCAACAAAAAGATTCATTTGCGTGGCTGAATTGTTGACACATACGTATAAAATAGGAATAATCATTTGTACGCAACAACATGTTGACAATATGGGTTATCATAATTGCCCAAAAATAGCCTAATGTTAAATTTCCAGTTGAGGCTATGGGCACGATGTGCAAGCCTATAGTTGTCATTTTAGTACCACATTCATTTACTTCTCTTGGAAACATATTGAACTGTTTCAAACAAAGCGAAATTGGCCGACAATCAAATATTGACTAATTCATCTGCTGACGCGATGATTTTGTTATGATAAATGACTAATCTCTTTTAGGCCTTCAAATGTATACCGAAGCTAAATCCAATCCGCTGAGTCTTCCAAATGTTATCTTGCCTACAGAATACAGACAGACACTTTCGTGAAAGTCATTTTTTTTTTAGGAGGTCTGAAAACGTGATTTAATGGTGACCGACGAAGTAAAATTGTACATAAAGCTAATAACTCCTTATTAGGATGAGAACGTAATAAATTTTTGATTACACTATTATAATAAGCATAGTTGATAAAAAAACACCATAAATACAATATTGCCAGTGAATAATATCTGTATTTCAAAAACATATTACATTAGGAAGACAATTTAAAAACATGCATGTTTGAATCACAAAGCTGTTTACAAGAGCATCCTTACTATCCCTGTTTTTGGAAGCATTATTTTCCAGTTCCAGATCCAGAACCTCCAAAATAATTTGCAAGAGATTTACGATAAGAATCATTATGATCATCACCTGGGAAGCCATAATGTTTATGAAAAACTTCGATAGATTCAAACTCTGGTTTTAGTTCCTCAGGAATGATTTTTTCGTTAACCGTCAAAGATCTTATTGGAGAATTTTGACGCTCGCTCAAGTGCTGGTTATATTTCTCGTGTAATTCCTGCTGTTTAGTCGAACATCCTATATACTTTGCAGATTTGTTCAAATTGATATGTTTATTTTTAATTTTTTTTGGTCCTTTCCTTTCTGGGACATTTATTTCTTGCCCTTCTCGGATACTTATTCCTTGCCTTCCTGGAGTATTTAATGGGTAACTCAAATCTGGAACATCAAGGTTGGATCCTTGCATTGTCTGTTCTGGGTTGT
>JAWWEA010000113.1:40872845-40883956 GCA_035222095.1 Andricus quercuspetiolicola | reverse complement strand
TTGGCTAAAAATTAATTGTTTTGTTGAAAGCTCATCTTTCTTGGTTAAAAATTAACTTTTGTCTTGAAAACTTATCATTTTGTGTTTAAAAGTCAACTGCTTTCTAAAATATTCGACCTTTTAGCTTGAAAGCTCGACTGTTTTATTGAACATTTACCTCTTGGTAGAAAATTAATCTTCTTTAGTTGAAAATTCAACTATTTTGTTGAAAAGGCAATAAATTTCGACTTGAAATTGTAGGAATTGAAAGCGTTTCATATTGAATTTAATATGATACCTACATCCATTTTATTTAAAAGAATTTATTCTTGTATTATTCTCCTATTTAAAAAAAAATATCGCCCTATTTCCCCTACTTTGAGAACATTTTGGGCTGTGAAGTCTGAGTCAATTTTTTAAAGAATTGCTTACCTGTGTGCAACCTCATGTGGACCTTCAAACTTCCCTTTGTTGCGAAGAAACTATTGCAAACGTGACAACTGAAAGTTTTCTTCCCACTGTGAACTTGCATGTGACAATCGAGTGTGCATTTAACTGCGAAACTCTTGCTGCAAAATTGACACTGGTAAGGCCTTTCCCCAGTGTGAGTTCGAATGTGTCTTGTGAGATCACTAGGTTTCCGGAAGGTCTTCGGGCAAAATTTGCATTTATTCTTCTCTGGTTTCTTTTCTTCTTTACCTTCCATACTCTGAAGCTAATCAAAAATAATTGTATGAAGTTTAATTAAATTGAAACTAATAATAACAATAAAAATCATTTAAATAAACACCTTAAGCCTTTCCATAATCTCTGCAGAGTCCAACAAAATTTGTTCCGATATCTTCGCATCTGTATTCGAAGAACTTTTATCATCAGAAACCTCCTGAAATTTGATTTCTACAGGGAGCGATTCTTTTTCTGAACTATCGGCTTCCACGACACCAGCGAATAATTCATTGTGTCCTCGAAGGTGAGCTTCCATTTGTACTTTATTCGGTAATACTTTGTCGCATATGATACATCTATATTGTCTGGAAATGGAAAGGATTTTAATTGTTGTCTCTAGGATTTAGAATTTAAAAGAATTAAAGTTATCAATTTTTGAGAACTCACTGCCTAGCGGCGTGCATTTTCAAGTGTCTACTCAATCCACCATTAGTGCAGAATTTCAGTGAACATTCCATGCACTCAAACTCCTTCTCGCCCTGATGAGTCCTCAAATGTTCCTAAAAAGTATTAAAATATTCATTAGTAATTACCAAGATACAGGAATTTATTCTCATATTAGATTAATTATTCTTTTATTAAAATATCACCTTCAATTCAGAAGCTGTGAAACCGTTTTTCCTGCACATGTGACACTGGAGCAAAGGATTCGATTCGGTTAAATTCTGGTCGGGTTCAGAAACTTTCGCTGGTGAATCAATGTGTAGCAGAACAGTAGATCCGATTGAATTAATTTTAGCAGATTGCGTTACTTTCGTTGCTGAAGTAATGTGTTCCTCGACATGATATATTAAATCCAATTCTTTTTCGAATAGTTTGTTGCATATTGTGCATCTAAGAAAAAAATTTAATGTAAAGCAGAGTGTCCAACGGACCGGGAAAACCCTGGGAATTTTATTGAGGATAGGAAATTTTTTTCTTCTATCGCAAAATCCACTTTTTCTATTATATCCTCTTTTTATTTCTTAGTCGAGAATCAGAGAGAGGAAAATCTGATGGCTTCACGCATCGATGATTGTCTAAGTTCTTTTAATATTAATTATATGAGAATTAAACTTATTCTCCTGAATATTATGAAAGCTATCAGTAATTTTTTTTTTATAAAAGAAAGCAGGATGATGACATTTTGTCAATTAATGAAGAAGATATTGCAAAAATAGTACAAGTTTCATGTTTTCTTAAAATTTAAATAAAATCTAATGTAACACATATTTTACAGAATTGCTACAAAAAAGATGAAAATAATAATAAAAATTAAATTATATATTTTTTAAACAAATTAGCAAAAAAAAATACTTAAATTTTTCCAACATTTTTGTTGCAACTTTAAATATGTTGCACCATTCAAGCAAAAATTTGCACAATAATAATCATATTTCTTATGAATTCCATCAAACTTTCTTGAATTCCCTTGAATTCTTGCAAATTCACTCCAATTTTACTGAAATCAGTGGATCTTTTTTGGATTTTTGATTTTTTTAATACACCATGAAGACATTGAAATTCACCTTGAATTCTTTTGGATCTTATCAGAAGGGATTTTTTGGATTTTAAAAATTTTGTTCCATTCACTTAAATTATTTTTGTATTTTTAATTGATTTTGATTTCTTGTGAATTTCATCGAATTATCTTGAATTCCCTTGAATTCTATTAAATTAACTCCAATTTTACTCAAGTCAATGGGATATTTTGGAATTTTTTCAATTATTTTGAATTCATTTGAAATTCACCCTGAAATTTGATTAATTTATCATAAGTTCTTTTAAACTCTTTGCAATCTCTTGATTTTTTTTTATTTACCTTGAACTTTTTCAATTAATTTGCATTTATTTAGAAATCACCCTAAAATCTGATTAATTTATCATGAATTCTTTTCAACTCTTTGCAATTCTTTTGAATTTTTTAAAATTTACTTTGTATTCTTCTAAATTCACTTAACCCCTTGCTCAATTGTACACAATTCATTGATTTTTTTTTAAATTCACTCTAAAAGTCTTTTAAGCTCACCTTGAATTTTTTTGAATTGTTTTCAATTCACTTGGATTATTTAAAAATTTACCTTGAATTATTTTTAAATTCATCTTGAATTTTAATGAATTCCGTCGAATTCTTATTTCCCTTAAATTTCTCTAAATTCACTAGAAACTTATTTAATTCGTTTTTTAACATTTTATTTTCAATTCATTTAAATTATGTTAAATTTGCCCTGAATTCTGTTTACTCCCATTTAACTGAATTCTTTTTAAATGCACCTTGAATTTTTATGAATTCCATTGAATTCGTCTCATTTCTCTTAAATTTCTCTAAATTCACTAGAATTGATTTAATTCGTTTTTTTTTAATTTTGTTTTAAATGTACTTAAATTTCACTTCCATTTTACATAATTCGATGGAAATTTTTGGATTAAAATTTTGTTTTCAATTATATTCTTTATATTTCTTATGAATTTCACCAAAGTCTCTTGAAATCTTCCAAATTCAGTCCAATTTTACTTAAATCAGTGTAATATCTTGTAAATTTCAAATTGCCTAATCACTGGACACCATAGTGAAGATTAAGAATTATAATTTAGAAGCAGCTAAACTATAAACTATTCCAACTTTAAATTGCAAATTCACTCACGATATGCTGGCATTCGCCTCCTCCACTTTGGAATCATTTTCAAGAGTCTGAACTTCAGTCGTATTAGTTGTATCAGCCTTGGCAATAATTTTCGAATACTTTCTGCAAGCTTGAACCGGCCTCAAAAGTTCGGGCCGAGTTTGCATTGGACTAACAACCATTAAATGCTTGAGTGGTTTCTGAGTCATTTCTACAGATCCAGTTGTCACTGGAATAGGCAAATGTTGCTTTTCTTGCACAGATCTGGGCAAAATATTCGCCATGCTAGTCGTCGTTCCCGATTCGATTCCAACATCCATGTCTCCGTTTGTCTACAAGAAAATTTAATAAGCCAAATTTGTATTTTCGGAGAATATCTTTTAAAAGATAGATCTTGAGATTTTTTTTGTTTACCTGTAAGGAGATCTGACCCATGTCGAAAGTGTCAAACTGTGGTGTGAATATATGAGTATTTTCGCTATTCCTAACAGATTCTAAGGCTTTATCACTATCATAAATAATATTGAGGACGGTCTCACTTCTCGAATCGAGAGAAGAATTTGTTTCAGTTTGTTTTGATACTGGGTTTCCTAATTCGAGGTTCATTCCAATATTGAAGAGCTGCTGGTTTAAGGTTTCTTCTATTTCCCGAATACTCTCCTGAAAAAAATTAATATTATCATTTTTAACATTTTTAACAGTGTCAATAGTAGCATACATTTTTTTAAATAGTAGAAAAATAGTGGGATGAAATTTGTTCAATAATACATTTGTATGTATAAGAAAATACGCAGGCCTGGAATCGACTAGAATGCTTTTAAAAATAAAAAATTGTAGATAAAGAATTCCAATTTGTAATGCTTTTGTTTTCTAACGAAGAAAATTAGATCAAGTTCTATACGAATAAAAAAATAATTAAAATAATAAACAATATGTTCTCCTTTCTAGCATCAAATCTTATGAATTTTTAAATTATATTTGCACATATGAAATTAATTGTTAAACCCATTCAATTTTGTTCCACACTTGTAAGGCACACCAATATTATATTGATAATTTTGTATTCTATGCAGGTATTTTGAATTTCTAAAAGATTTTATTGTTTTAATTCTAAACTTAATTTATAGAAGTGCTATTTTGATATCTTGTTATCATTCGATGAAATTTAGTATAAAACTTTTTAATTCAATTTCTTGTATCAGGATCACTACATCGCTACATTATTCGATTTCCAAATTCCAGGTCGTTTCCAGGTTTTTTTCGGAAGTAATTTTAAAGAAATATCAAAACCTTAAGCTGTCACTCTATTGCAGAAAAATTATAGACTTTTAGATGAAGAGAAAATATTATTGAAGAAAAATAATCGCATGAAATAAAACAAATTAAACTTTGATTTTATATATTTTTAAAGATAAAGAAAACCTTTGAAAATTAATTCCTATTTCACTAATAAACAAAATTAGTCAATTTATTCCAAAGACGATAAACTTAAGTTTGAAGTGTTTTTAAATTCCGCAAGAATTTCTACATACCTTTAATTATTTGGAAATAAATTAATTTCCAATTTTACGGTTGCCTATATCTTAATTATTTTTCAAACATCCAAAATACTGATTTTAAAAATTTCCATCTTATCAACTCGCATTGTTTAATTTTAAAAGAGAAAAGTTTATAGTTCGCATGCACTTTGAACTTGAGTTCTCTGAATTTAGAAATTTTGTTAATTTAAAGGTTTATAAATTTTTAATAGTTTCTGGGTTCTAGCTATATTTTGTGAATTCACCTTCTTACAAAGTCAAAAAATGTCAATTTTCTGTTTCATTACATTTCAACCTCATTCACTTCCAAACTCAAATCCTTTTTATGTTAATTCTTATTAATTTGGAAGGATTTCCAATTTTAACTATTTTCAAAATAGAAAACTTTGACATTTTTATATTAATAAAAGATGAATGCTTTTATTTAGCATTGTTCATTATTAAAGCCATTCACATAAGAATATTGTGAAATTCGGAACTTATTTATTTTAAAATTGTTCAATTCTAAACTTTTTTTAATTTTGAATGCTTCTAATTTGATATGATTAATTTTATAACGACATTTAATTAAAAATATATCGATAATTAAGTCTTTCATTTGGAAATTATACTCTAAAACAGTACGACTATAATAGGAATTTATTCACTTTTTGATAAAAGGCTTCACAGACCGGTCCCTATATTCCCTATTGTACCCTATATTCAGCTGTGGTTCCTAAAGTCCCCTATTTTCAAGACTTGGCCCCTATGGTACCCCCTTTTCAATTAATAACCTATTCGTCTTTTAATTTTTAATAAAATCGAGGCGACCACACCTTGCACTCTTTCGGTGTCATAAATATCTTGAAAACTCTTTAAAGTTTGATATAACTAATTTTTTAACGACATTATTATTTGATATAAATTTAAATCATTTCAAATTATATGATTTTCAAGTTAAAGCCTTAATGCCTAAATAATCAAAATTCAAATATTAAAAGAAAAATTGTTCAAAATGGTACCACTAACTTTTTTGTTGGAAATTCAACTGTTTTGTAGAAAACTTGTATTTGCGGGTCAAAAATTTAAAAAATTGTTGGAAAATTTAACTATTTGGTTAAAAATTAACGTATTTTGTTCAAAATCCATATATTTGTGGTTAAAATCTAACTGTTCTTTATTTTATATAAAAAGCTTCTGCTGTTGAAATATGAAATATTACATTTATTGTTGAAAATTAATCTTTTTAGGTTACAAATTCAGATCCTTGATTGAACCTTGATTTACTTCCTTCAAAGTTCATTTTTTGGTTGAAAATTCATAACTTTAGTTGAAAATTCATCCTTTTTTTGTTAAAAATTAATTTTCTAAATTTTAAATTGAACTATTTTGTTGAAAAACCAGTTGATCGGTTGCAAATAAACTTTTTTGCTAAAAATTCATATTCGCGGGTTGAAAATTCAACTGTTTTATAGAAAATTCATCTTTTTGACTTGACAATGCCACAACTTTCTATAAGATTCAACTATTTGGTACAAAATTAAATTGTTTTGTCGAAAATTCGTTTTTTTAAATTAAAAATTGAGTCTCCTCAAACAAAATTTAACATTTTTGGTTGAAAACTGATCATTTTTAGTTTAAAAATTCTACTATATACTTAAAAATGTTTAGAAACGAACAAAATATAAACTAAAAAGTTATCAAATAACATGTTCACTAACAAAGTATCAATTGGTTCAAATTATTTAGTTGAAAATTTATGTAATTTGTTGGAAATTCGTCTTTTTTAGCAGAAAATTCAACTATTTGGTTAAAAATGTATGTATTTTTTTAATTTGTCTTTTTTGGTAGAAAATTCAACTAATTAGTTAAAAATTGATATATTTTGTTGAAAATTCGTCTTTTCTGGTAGAAAATTAATCTTCTTGGTTGAAAAGTCAACTGTTTGGCGGAAAATATATGTATTTGGCTGACAATTCGCCCTTCCTTCGTTGCTTTCGATTTTATGTTATTATTTGTTATCAAAAACCGTACACATAAACGATTCGAAAAAAAGTTTTTAACGTTTCAAGCTTTAAACACTGTTAACCCTTCTATGGTGGCCAGAAGTGTTAACTATTTTTTTTAAATCACTCGTTATCCTATTTGCATACCTCAAATTTTTCACACACATACCCCAAAAACAGATTTCAAAACAGAATCTTTTCACTACCCTCTTCACCCTCTTATACTATTTTACTATTTTTAAAAAATCATTACGTTAGAAAAATGTTACGCAACATTTCTCGAACCCTCCCCTTCCCCATCGTAACAGGACCATAACAACTTCTTTTGAACCCTCGCGCCCTCCTAAAAGCTTTACGTAATATATGGACGACCCCTAAGTTAAAGTTTGAGGAGCAGAAATGAAATTATTAGTTATTGATTTACACAATAAAGTTGTCCTCTCAGTTTAATGAAGAATTAAAATTATATAATAAATGATC
Organism: Andricus quercuspetiolicola; assembly: GCA_035222095.1. NCBI lineage: Eukaryota > Metazoa > Arthropoda > Insecta > Hymenoptera > Cynipidae > Andricus > Andricus quercuspetiolicola. Next base: position 40,876,645 of record JAWWEA010000113.1, on the reverse strand, counting down.
TAAAATTAAAAAGTTCAATATTATAAGCATACAGAAGTGAACAATATTTCAGACTAGAAGCCTCTTGAAAAATAATCAATTTTAAATACCTATGCCCCAGAGAATTACTTACTAATTTAAAACTGATGGCTTTATTAACACAGAAAATTTACATTCTTGTGATTTTCTAAATCTGTAGGTGACTTTCAATTTTTCCCCAGAAGCTCCATATCTCACTCAAAACACTTTTTTTACAAAATAGTAATTTAACATTGATTGTAACACTTTCAATTGTATAAAGGCGGTAATTCTAATTTCAAAAAATTATTAATTTTTTTTCATTTTGTTTATTTTAACGTGCAGAACTTCATATAAATGAAGAAAGATGTAAGACATAAGAAAAGAAGGATGGGGTTTTAGATGACCTCCACCCCCATCCTCGAATAAAAAAGCAAATAGCTCCGCAAGGAAATTTTTGAAAAAATTCATGGTTGAAATTTCAGACCTCGGACTTATTTGAGAAATTCAAAATATTATCAATAGTAGCATTCATTTTGAAAATATCAGGAAAATAGTGTCATGTATTTTTTTAAATATTAGCATCAATCGCGTCCGTGTAGTTTTTGCATTTGACGGGAACAATAATTTTTAACACAAAATAAAAATTAGGAATAATTTTTGTTTGTTAAATGTTTTTGAATACCTGAATTCGAGCTAAAATTAAATTCTAAGATCTGAGAAGAAGGAAATAAGTATTATCATATTCTTTTCAAAGTTATATAAATATAATTTTCTCGAGATTTTTGAGGAAATTCGAATAGGTTTTTGAAGGTTTCAGATGTGTTGAAAAAGAATCTAGCGAATTATAAAGAAATTTATTTTATTTCATAGAATTTAAAAAAATGTTAGGCAAAACTCGAGTCAGTTTAAACGATATTTAGGAATTTTAGCAGTTTAGAATAAATTAAAAGATATGTTGTAAAGTTCCCGAAATCTTTTCAAGTTTTAAAATATTTTTGATCTCTTCAAAATCTTCCACATTTTTTTTATTCTCTTGAAACCCTTCAAAATTCTTTTAAAGCTTCTCAAGTTTTTGTTTGAAATCTTTAAGAATCTACATTTTGTTAACAAACTTTGAAATCTTTTAATGTTACAAATTATTATAAACCTTTTCAAATCTTCTAAATATCTCTTGAAATGACTCGACTTTTAAAACTTTTTTAAATCTTACTCATTTCAAACACTTTGCTTTAAACTCGTCTACACTCTTTTCGAAATTTTATAAAATCATATGAAATGTGTTGAAAATTGTTTCAATTTTCTGAATTGATTTTTTGAATGTTTTATGAACTTCTAAACCTTCTAAATATCTTTTAAAATGATTCTTATTTTTCCTAAAACTTTTAGAAAATTCTGCAAAATCAAAAAAATGCCTTAAAATTTTTCACATTCTACTTGGAAAATTTCAAAAATCTTTGAAATATTTTAAAATATTTTAAAATATTCTCTTAAAATTAATTTTTCAAAATTTTATGAAGTAACTTAAAAAGTTTTGAAATTTTATTCAATTTTCTCTTAGAATTCATTAAAAAAAATAATAACTTATTTGACGTTTCCCCATAAATCTAAACACATTTTTTTATTTAAAATTCTTAAAAAGCTTCTAAATTTTTTTACGAAATTTACGAAAATCTACATTTTTTTTAACATTTTAAAAATCTTTTCAAGTTTATCCTTATTTTTAAATAATTTTTAAATTTCTCTAAATACCCCTAAACTTATTCAAATTATTTATAAAATTTTATAAACTTAGAAAATTGAAAATCTTTGCTTTAAAATCTTCTACATTCTGTTACGAAATATTAGGAAATCATTTTGAATGTTTTGAAATCTTTTTACATTTTCTCTTAAAATTAATTTTTCAAAATAAAATCACATTCAAAATTTTCCCAGGAATGTTAAGAATTTTTTTTATTCTCTTGAAACCCTTCAAAATTCAGTTTTCCCAAAAGTGTTAAAATCCTGCAAAATTAAAAAAATTATCTTTAAATGTTTCGGTTATTTCCGATAAATTTTAGAATCTTCAAAACTTAGGATTGATTTTTTAAAATAAAACCTAAACCATTACAAATTTTCCCAGAAATATTAAAACAAATGTAATTTTCTAGGGCATTTAAAAATTATTAAAAAGATACTAAATAATATAAATATTTTTTCGATTTATTCAAAATAAGTTTTTGCCCATTATTTAATTTTTCTTATCCGTTTGAAACTGTCAAAAAGTTCACAAATTATAATTGGTAGCAAAATCTGCAAATTGTTAAGGACATAATTATTTCCCAATATTAAAGAACAATTTGTAATTAAAATGTTCTCTTTTGTCAATAATATTTTGAAACATTTCGAAATAAATTTCATCATGAAATAAAATTACTTATTAGAAATTTTTGATTTACAAAATTGATGGAGCAGAAAATTCTTAATCTTTTTTGATAGACAAAAAAACTGAAAATAGCCACTAAAAGTAATATTCCGGAATTCTTAAAGAACTTCGAAATCCCTTGAAATTGTATTTAATTTATTGCCTAAAGCTCGCTCTAGAAGAAATTCGTTAGAATCCCCTTGAAATCTTGTAAAATGAAAGTGATATCCTAAGTACCTTTTTTACATCGTTTTAAGTTTTCTGGAAATTTTGAAGTTTTCAACACTTTTCAATTTAACAATTTGAAATTAAATGCCCTTCAACTGTAGAATTTGAAATTTTTATAAATTGAATAGTTCAAAGGTTTCTGGTGAAAAAATATTATAAATCCACGCTATAATTTTCGATAGTCTAAAAATCGAAATTAAAGAATGAATCAACAAATTTGCATACGCTCAAATTTGTATTATTTTTCAAATTGTAACAATTAAAATTGTAATGTACAAAGTTTAAATTTGTCACTCTGAAATTTATCAAAATTTAAATATTTTAAAAATGAAATATCAAATATCATATGTTGTGTTGAAAATTCATCCTTTTATAGGTTAAAAATTCAACTCCTTGGTTGAAAGTTGAACTACTTCACAAAAATTCATTTTATTTCGTTGAAAATTCATAATTTTAGTAGAAAATTCATCTCTTTGGTTGATAATTGAACTACTTTGTTGAAACTTTTCTATTTTGAAATAAAAATTTATTTTTTAAATTGAAAATGAACTTTTTGTTGAAATTTTATATTTTTGGGTTAAAAATTCAACTATTTTGTTTAGGAAATTGTTTTTTTTTAAATTCAATAATTTTGTAGAAAATTTAACTATTTTGTAGAAAATTCGTTTTTTTTATTGAAAATTAATTTTTTTAAATCAAAATTTGACTATTCCATTTTTGGTTAATTTTTTTTGTAAATTCCACTATTTGTTTGAAAATTGATGTAGTTTGTTAAAAATTCGAGTTTTTTGGTAGAACATTAATCTTGCTTGAAAATTCAACTTTTTATTTAAAAATGTATGTACTTTGTTGATAATTTTTTACTTTGGGTTAAAAACTAATCTTTTCAACTTAAAACTGATTTATTTGATTGAAACATAACATAAAGACGTGAATTTATATTGACAACAACATAGAAAAAGATAGACGTGGATATATGAAGGATAAGAAGAGATAGAGAAGAGGAGATTGAAAAAGATAACGGGAATTTGAATTAATAGAGAGATTGAAAAATATTGACGGTGATAGAATCAGGATAGGATGAGATAGAGAAAAGGCGATTGGAAAAGAAAGACGTGAATTTATACTGAAAAGAAACACAGAAACGGATAGACGTGGATAGATGAAGGAT
>JAWWEA010000113.1:39744959-39756747 GCA_035222095.1 Andricus quercuspetiolicola | reverse complement strand
ATTCGTCTTTTGTAGTAGAATATTAATCTTCTTGGTGAAAAATTCATCTTTTTATTGACAATTAAGTTCTGTGGTCCAAAATTTAACCATTTGGTTGAAAATTAATTTTTAATTGTTTAAAAATTAATTTTTTAACTAAAAATTTTAATATTCCATTTTTGGTTGAAAGTTGACCTTTTTTAGTTAAAAATTCGACTATTTGGTTAAAAATTCATTCTTTATTAAAGATTCATCGGTATGGTTAAAAACTCATTTCTTTGGTTACAAATTTAACTATTTTGTAAAAAATTTCATTTTTTTTTTATGAAAATTAATTTTTTTTAATTGAAATTTTATCTACTCCGTATTAGATTAAAAATTTATCATCTTTAGTTGAAAGTTTACGCATTTTGTTGAGAATTCGTCTTTTGTGGTAGAATATTAACCTTCTTGGTGAAAAATTCATCTATTTGGTTGACAACTCATATTTTTGTGTGAAAATTTAACTACTTTCTCGAAAATTCGTTTTTAACATTAAAAATGAATGAAAACATTTTTTAATATAATTATGTCATTTTGAGTTGAAAACGTATATTTTTTAGTTTAAAATTTATGTATTTTGTTGAAAATAATTTTTTATTAAAGATTCTCATTTTACTAGAAAATTAGTTTATTTGGTAAAAAATGCATGTAATTTGTTAAAAATTCACCTTTTTTAGTAGAAAATTAATATGTTAAATGGGAAAAGCTTACTTTTAGAAAAAGTTGAAAAAAGAAATACTTTTAATAACTTTCTCTAAATTAAAGTTTATACACCTCTTCAGGAATGTTCAAAGAATAATTTTCATCTAATATACTTTAGTTTTAAAACACCCAACCCCCTTTATTTTGCCCGGAAAATGTCCCAAAAATTGCAAAATAGCAGCTTTATGTAAAATTCATGCTAAAGACGATATTTTTTAAATTTTCTCAGAATGAATTATTTTCATTTGATAAGTTACAAGTTTCCAAGTACTGCTTAAATAATTTTCAATTATTTAAACAATATTTTTTCTACTGCAAATCGTGAAAAGTTGTTACTTTTTGGTTTAAATGATGCAGTTGATGAATTTCAATAATAATACTCTTTGTTCAGCATACTTGATAATTATTTAAACAATTGTTATTTGTTTAAAAAAATTTTCTCTGAAAATCATAAAAAGTTATTATTTTCTGGGACTAATGACACAATTAACTAATTTTAAAAGTAATATTTTTAAAGGTAACAAGTTATTATTTTTTAGAATTAATGTCGCAGGTAAAGAATGTTCAAAGTGATATTTTTTTTGAAAGACAATTTACAATTATTCAAACAATTAATACCACTTCCTCGTTTTGACAGGAAAGATGGAGAAAATTTTGGTTTTTTCGAATCTCCTACACTATGTCGGTTATTAATCAGTATTTTCTTTTATCAATGAAATAGACCTCTAAAAATAAATAGCAATAACATAACTGAAAAAAATTGTTTAAGAAAATGATTAGTGTTTAAAAAATTAGGGTATAAGTTCTAAAATAAAAAAATGCTAAAAAATAAGCTCCATAGTGTAAAAGATAGAAAGAAACTAGAATTTTTTTCACCATTCCTATGAAAAGGCGGAAGTGAGTAGTGATTAATTGTTTAAACAATTGCAAACTGTTTTCCATAATAAATATCACTCTTAACATTCATTAACTTTTCAAGAATTGCAGGAAAGAACATTTTTTAAACAGATGGAAATGGTTTACGTCATTGTAAACTGTCTTTCACACGAAATATCACTTTTGGCATTCATTAAATGCGTTATCGATTCCAGAAAGTAGTAGCTTTTCAAGATTTACAGGTGAAAAAAATTGTTTACATAATTGCCAAATATCGTTGAACAAATATATTACTTTCAACATTCGTTAATTGTATAATTAATTCCAGAAAATAATAACTTTTTAGGATTTGCAGGGGAAAAATTGTTTAAATAAATACCAAATGTATTGAAGAAGAAATATTATTCTTAAAATTCATCAAATGTATCATTTATCCCGAAAAAATAATAACTTTTCACGATTTACAGACAAAAAAAATAGTTTAAACAAATAATAATTGTTTAAACAACTTGAAATTGTTTAGAAAATATTTGAAAAATTGTCACTATCCATAACATAACTAAAAAAATGGTTTAAAAAATGATTATTGTTTGAAAAATTAGGGTATATGTTCTGAGTTCATTAGTTGTAGTTTTCATTCATTAGTAGTTTCATTAGTTGCGTCATTGATTCCATAAAATAGTAAATTTTCAAAATTTATGGGAAAAAAATTGTTTAAACAAATGGAAATTTTTTACAGTTATAAATTTGGGCCGCTCTAATGTATAATAATGTAACAATAAAAACAATACATGCCTGGTAATTATACTTTGTCGAGAATAAAGCAAATATCACTGAATAAAAATTAAAATATCTTTAAAATTAAGATCACTCTCCATTTTTGGAAAAAAGTAAGCGTCTAATTTTATGACTTTACTTTGCAAATGATTTTAAATCATTCTTCGAAGCGCGAATGAAGATTACAGACGTGTAAACATTCGTTCTGGTTGCTAAGGAAACGTTCACGTTTGTAGTAATAGCGCATTGTCCTTCGATTCATAAATTCAATAATTAAATTGAGACAAAACCTAATACTTCTAACAATTATTATATAATACTAACAGAAGGTTTGAAGTCTTAAAATATACCTTATTTCAATAAACATACATTTAATTACACCAGAAAACAAACACGCGTGCGATTTTTTTTGTCTCACGCAATTTTTAAATTAAAAAAAAAATTAATATTGATACAAAATCTTTTTATTCATAGTATCCATTATCCAAAATAATAGAAAAGTCAAATATTTTTGGTAGTTGATGAAAATCGATATCTTTGAAGAATATATAGACAATCAAACCGTTCTATTTTTGATCAAAAACATTAATTTCCGACCGAAAATATTAACATAACCTCTTATTGTAAAAATAATAATAATTATAATAATGATAGTAATATTATAAATATTCTTTTAAATCTAATGTTTTCTTATTGATAATAGCAATTTTACATGAAAAACTCTGACATAACATAACCAAAAATCATTTAAGATTGTAGAATTTCTTTTAATGATTGAAATATAATTTTGTTGTTAAAAGATTCTAAATCTGGTTCAAGTTATAATGATTTTTGTCTTAAAATACCAATTTTCGTCGTAAAACGCCAACTTAACTTAAAAATGTTTAAAATTGTAAATATTCTTTGAAATCTAAATACCAGTAAATTCCGAGGAAAACCACTAACATAACAGCATTTTTTCAGAATTATAAATCTTCTTCGAACTATAATGATTTTGTTGTAAAGTTCCAATTTTCAATTCAAAACGCTAACATAACCTACAACGGTTAGAAGATGTGAATCTTCTTTGAAATCTAATTTTTTTAAATTAAAAACACCACATTCCGACAAAAAACACTAACATAATCCAAAATTGTTAAAAGATTCTAAATCTTGTTTAAATCATATGATTTTTTTTAAATGCGATTTTTTGGTGTAAAGCGCTAACACGAGCTAAAACCAAAGATATCTTTGCCTAAACTTGTCAAAAGTTGTAAATCTTCTTTGCAATGTTTTTTATTTCTTTTTAAAAATACCGATTTCGTCCAAAAATCTTGTTCAAATTATGATTTTTGTTTTAAAGTACCAATTTTCTGTGTAAGACGCTAACATATCCTATAATTGTTAAAATTTGTACATCTTCTTTGAAATATGATTTTTCAAAATTAAAAATGCCAATTTCAGACGAAAAACACTAACATAATCAAAAATTGTTAAAATATTCTAAATCTTGTTCAAGCTATAATGATTTTTGTTTCAAACCAACAATTTTTTGTGCAAAACGCTATAACATAACCTAATATTGTTGAACATTACGAACCTTTAAAATCTAATGATTTTTGTTAAAAAAAGAACGATTTCCTGTGAAAAACCTTAATGTAACCTGAAACTGCTTAAAAATTCCCAATCTTGTTCAAACTATAATGATTTTTGTTTTAAATTACCAATTTTTTATGTAAAACACAAATATAACCTAAAATTGTTCAAAGTTTTGAATCTTCTTTAAAATCTAATTTTTTTTATTTAAACACCAATTTCTCTGGTTCTCTAAATTTCGGTTTACTCTAACGCAACCTAAAATTGTTAAAAATGATGTACCCTTAAAATCTAATAATTTTTGTTTAAAAACGTTAAACGGTAAAAAACGCTAACGAAACCGAAAACGTAATTTATCGAAACAGTTTTAATCTTTGAAGTCTAATAATTTGTTATTTTAATTTAACCGAGCAGAAGTATTAAAAAGCACAAATATTTCTCAATTAAAATAAAGTTTTCTATGATTTTTCTTAATAAAAAGGATTATTTGTAGACTTAATTTTCAAAATTTTTAATTAAAGATATAAAAAAACTTCAAGCATATCGTTACACCATTCTTTTTAGATAGGATAAAATCTTCAGTTTTAAAATGGTTAAACGCAAATTTGAAATTATAATATATTTTGCAGAACAAATCGCATTATTTGATTCAAATGAAAAGTTCTTTAACAATTTACTGAGTAATTAAATGAACAGAATTTTCAATTCTGAAAACAACTTATTTAGTATATAGCAAACATTTTTCTTGTAAAAAAATAGCTTATAATAAAAATATTAATTTATAGATATTGACTGCAGTTGAAGTTTGCAAGTATTACGGCTTCAGTTAAGAAATTTTGCAGGCATCCTTCTTTTTCGACGACTTGAATAACTTTTAGAATTACTTCGACCCAATAACTCCGAAATCTTAGTTTGAAACTTTTCATTCAGCGCTTCTAATCTTTCAACTTGTTTCAAACTTTTCGAAAGAAGCCTTTGTGTTTTTACAAGTTCCTTATCCTTGTTCCTAAGCTGCTCTTCTAAATCTTTGGTTCTATCTATTATATTTTGTACATTATTATTCTCAGATATTAAGGTATCTTCGTTTCCCATTATACTTTTAAGACTCTCCTCCACAATTTCAGGTTCGATGCACAATTGTTCTACACTAGCGCTTGAATATTGAACATTTTCTTCACATTCAGAACCTTTTTTCTCGATATCAAAATTTTCCTCGACGTATAAACTGTCGACGTTAAAATCATTTCTCCAAAATGAATCATCATCGTGTTGAGATACATCAACAAATTCTGGTTGTATATCATCTAAGGTGCGATTCGTTATTATTTCATTGCTTGTTCCAATTGGAAACTTTACTTGGACGCAGTTCTTTTTCGAAGGGTTGCTTCTTTTCTTGGATTTTCGGGCGACGTATACATTCATCAGAGATAATGGAACATCAAAAACTGTTGGAATAGCGTTTGGTTTTAATTTTCCTCTCCTGCCTCTGTAGTCTTTTTCAAATTGGTTGACGTCAAAGTGGTACTGAAATTTAGATTTTTTAATATTTCAAAAAAATCTTGAATAGTTTTTCATTCTAAACGTACAAATAAACTTTTAAATTAAATTGATATTCAGCTTAGAAGATAATATTAAAATTGAAATAAAATCAAACTGAAATTTTAAATTGAAGCTTTAAATGTTTGCAAAATTTAATTTTTAAAGCGTTCGGTAATGATAAATTTCCTTTTGAAACGCTTGCGAAATTTGAAATTGCAGAATCTCTCGGGGACGAAATATTTTGTTCTTTTAGAGGAAATTAGGCGAAACGTATTTTTCTGATTTGAGAAAAAAATTTCTACGAAGCTATGAGGATTTGAATTTTGTGGTTTGTTTTTCAAAAAAAACCACACGTGTATTTTGGTCCATTTTTTTGTTGAATTTGTACTTTCATGAGGAAGATATACTGTTAATTTCATACGGGCTAAATAACTTTTGTGGGCAAAAGAATTTTTTTCATAAAATCAGATTTTTTTCTCGCTAACAAGGACAGTCAAGAAAAAATGTTAAGATAAAAGTTTACGTATAAAAATCTTCTGCAAAAAATAACTCTTGCTCTATCGTAATATTTTTTACGGGAAAAATTCATTTACTAGAAAAACTAGAAATTTTATTTTTAGGAAAAAAATTCTCTCGACCTTTCGCATATTAAAAGTAACTTTTAAAAAATATTGGAAAAAGAAAAAAACTGGGATTTTCCAGAATATATTTCATTCACGTTTTCAAAATTCAGAAACAAAAAAGATTTTCTGGAAAACTCCAAATGTTTTACTTTTTCCAACATTTTTGAAAAGTTTCAGCTAATATAGGAAAGCCATCCTATTTGTTTTACGTGGGCTAAACCATTTTTGAGGCCGGAATAATTTTTTTCTTAAAAATAAAAAGTTATTGAGATTTAAAGAAAAAATTTGGGATTTTTTAAAAACAAAGCTCAAAATTCAAATGCGCATAACTTCGTAAGCAGTTTTTTCTTCGTAATTCGGAAAAATATATATCGCCTAATTTTTTTCTAAAAACCAACATATTTCGACCCCGAGAGATTCTGCTACTTCAGGTGTAGAACCTGCCTGATTTGAATTGGATTCGGTCAATAATAAATTTTGAAAATTTTAAGTATCCGAATATATTTATTATTACAAATTTTCAAAGTCCAACAACTTTTTTCTGCTCATTAATTTAAAGCTGACTATAATCTTATTTAACATAATTATAAAAAGTAAAGTATGCTTTAATCTCAGAAAAAAATCACAGATTTTAATTTTTCCCGGTAATTAAAATTCTTTGCATACAAAAGTGAACAATATTGATTTTCAAATTTGAGTTATTCAAAATATCCGAAATGGCACAATTTCAAATTCAAAAGTTTCATATTGTACAATTTTAATTTAATGAGATATGAATTGAGTTTGACTGCATCCAAATAAAAAAATTTTCCTTTTTTTAAAAATTTGAAATTGTTTAGATTCGAATATTTAAATTTAGAATATTTGATAAAAATGTCCTTAATTTCAAATTGTTCAATTTTAAGGCTTTTAGATTTATGTATATTTAAATTTTGGTAGATTTTATATTAGAAATAAATAAAAAGTTTCAAAGAAAAGATAAATTGAGAATTTACCTCACATATTCGGGCATGCTTTGGAGGCGGTTTGTCTTCTCTGTTGCAAAGTCGAGTCCATAGTTTTCTTCTCTCAGGTATTTTTGGAAAGACAAACATTCTGTAACCTTTATCCGCTCTTCTGTGACAATGAGGTACACTGCATCCCGGCATGTTTACGTTCTTAAAATATTTTAGATCAGATTATAGTTTTTATTGGTTAGTTAAATTTTGTATAGGTCAAGAAAGAAGTAGGAGTACAATGTTATGGTTTTAAGAATTAAAATCATATTATCAGTCATGTCCGAGGTCATGTCTTATGAAAGAAAAAACATGATTTTTTATAAAAAAAGGTTTGAAACTTACGAAAAATGATTATTTCAACAATAGTTTTTGTTATTTAATTTTTTTACTGGCGCTTCTTACCAATTTTTTAAAAGTGGCTGAATTTTAGTAAATCATGGCTTATTTTTTTCGGGGAAAAGTTCCCTACCGTTTCCAATTTTTAAAAATAAATCTTCAAATATAGTTATTTGTTTAAAAAATGCATCAGGGTTGCTACGAAATCCCGATTCCAAAATTCCCTGAATTTTTCCGACTTTTCCATGAATAACTTTTCATTTTCGCTGACCCTTGTAAACGTAAATACAAAAAAATGGTTGTTTCTAAATTGATCTAAAACACTTTTAATGACAACAGCCATATAGAGTTTTATAAGGAATCATCTGCAGATTACGTAAGACATACTTAAAATACATCAATTTTTAAACAAATAATTGAGTTTTCAACTCAAAAAGATAAATTTTGAACAAAAAACGGAAGAATTAAAGTTTCAGTTCAAATAATTAATTTCTAACCAAGAGAAAAGGAATTTTCAACAAAATAGTTACGTTTTCAACTAAAGTAATGAATCTTCGATAAAAAAATGACTTCTCAACAAAAAGTGTAATAGTTGATAATCCTATGAAAAATATTTTAATTTTCAATCAAAAACAGTTGAATTAAAGCAAAAAATACTAATTTTAAACAAATTAGTTAAATCACCAACCAAAACAGATTAATTTTCAAGCGAAAAAGATTATTTTTAAGTAAAAGAGTTGAATTTTTAACCAGGCAAGATTCTTCAGTCAATGAAGAAAAAATCTCAACAAAATGTTGAATTTCCAAGCCAAAGAGACGAATTTCCTGCAAAGCAGTTGAGTTATCAACCCAAAAATATGAATTCTAAACAAAAAACTTGACTTTATAAAGGAAAAAGATTAATTTTAAACAAAAAAAGACGAATTTTCAATTAAAACAAAATTATTGAATTTCCAACAAACTAATAAAACTAACTTCAACTTCAGTTCATCGAAAATTCCCTGACTGTCAGGTTTTTCCTGACATTCCCTGACTTTCTGCTATTTCCTGATGCGTAGCAACCCTGTGCTTTCTGAGAAAAATGAAAAAAAAGATTCAGGATTTTAGTCATAAAAAAATTTACCTTCAAAACTGGAAACAGTAGAGTTGTAGAGGATTTTTTATCCGAAAAAATAAGACATCATTCATTAAAATGCAACCATGTTTCAAAAGCTGGTAAGAAGCGATAGTAAGAAAAAGTTCAATGGAAAAAAACATTGTTAAGATATATATTTTTCTGCGTTTTAGAAGTTTTTAATCAAAAATAATCTTTTCTACTTAAAATTACACCGTCAGTAATATTAATTTTATTCTTAACATCATGAAAAAATTATTTTTTTCAGAGATCTGATTTTTGGCACGAAAACTAAATTAAGAATTTCATTTCATTTACATAGAATGCGAATCATAAATTACTTTTTATATATCAACCTCATAAGTCGGTTTTATATGTCCCGAAAAATCCCATGAGAGAAAAATCGGGTTTTGCGCATTTTTAGCACTAATTATGATTTTTTTGTTAAATACAAATTGTTTCAATTACATAAAACACAACTTTCTGCTGATAATTAGATGTTTATATAAATTTTTGAAACAATTTATTATATTTTTTTTAGCAATTTTCTCTTATATAAGAGTTAGGAAGTCGCGGGTTAATTAAATTCAACAGAAATCATTGTTTAAATCATTTATTATTATTTATAACAATATTCTTTTAGAAAAATGCTAGAAAGTTGAAGATTTTTCTAAAATTTTCCACTTTATGTCAAATTTTTACTTACAGCGAGGTGATAATTAATTCAATTTAAAAAAAATGGTTTAAACAAATTATTATTGTTTATACTTATCTTCTCCTATGGTAATGATAGATAGTTGCGGTTTTTTTCCTGAAATTTTTAACTTTTTGTCCATTTTTTGTTTAGCCAGATGATGATTAATGCAAGTTAACAAACATAATTATATAAACAATTTATTATTATTTGTAACTATCTTCTCTTAGAGTAATGCTAAAAAGTTGCGGGTTTTTCTGAAATTTTCAGTTTTTCTTTGACATTTTAGTTGGGAACAAATGAAAAATATTAATATAAACAAAAAGCTCTCAGTAACTACTTCAAGGAAAATATACATTTAATAAGATCCATATAGAAAATTTGAAGAATATTGCATATATCTGTTTTATTTCAGAAAAATATATTCATCAAAAAAGAGATTGTTTAAAAAATGATTCCATCTAATGTTTATTTATTATTTGTTCATAACAAACAGCAACTAACTAACAGCATTATTTTGCGCCAATGCCTCTGGAAATCATCGAATTCCACTGTTTTTAATTGGAAAATCTAAAACTCCACGTTTTATGAGCAATTTAATAACAAAGACATACTTTTTAAACAACGGTCAATTTTTTCAGGTACAAGGATGAGTTTATTCCTCGAGTTTTAGAACATCAAATGAAGTGTGGAATAACGGCAAAGGATGTTTTGGTACCTAAATAATGCTCCATCCCACTCGAGTTTGGATCAACTAAACGCGATAAACGAAAACTTTGAAATCGTATATATTTACCTCCCAATGTGACGGCGTTGAGTTACCCCATGGATCAGGGATTAATCGCGACGACAAAGAAACTGTACAAGACAAATTTGTTGAGACGCCTATTGCTCAATGAGAAACCAGAAGGATTTGTTCAATTTTTAAAAGAACTGAACCTTCGGGGTTGCTTTGACATACTCAGCCTCGCGTGGGACAATGTACAAGCATCTACTCTTCAAAAAGCATGGAAACTGCTCTTAGGCGACTCATTCCTTCTCAACAAGTTCCAGCTTCCGCCAACATTCAGGAATCTCTATCCAACCACGATGCTTCCGCCAAAATTCAGGATCCTTTATCCATGGATGATGCTTCCTCCAACATTCGGGATCCTCTCACCAAATTTGATGCAGTTCTTAAGGAACCGGAAACTCCGACTGATTCAATAAGTTTTCCATATGAAGTCTGCGATCAAGTTTCTGAACTGTTGTCGGGACCAGATTATTCTGTAGAAAAATCAAGGGAATTTCTCCTGAAATGGTTTGAAAATGATCAGAAGGATATAAATTGTACATGCAATCGAAAAAAGCGAATCTCTGAAAATCCTGAACCTATGGAAACAACGTCGTCAGAGGCTTTTGACGGACTCATGAAATTTAAAAATTGGCTAAAATCAGGGGCAGAATGCTTACCGGAACATCTTGACTACATTAGAGAATTAGGAAACGTAATAACCGAAAATGGAATGTCTATAATTTAGCAAAATAAATCATATATAAGAGTGTGATATTATGTCTTTTTACATTGGCAAGGTTTCCAAATACAGGCTGCACTTAACTTTGTATTATATATATATATATATATGTGTGTGTGTGTGTGTGTGTGTGTGTACATAATCCATAAATTATATAACTCTTTAAAAATTAAAATCTACTTGAAATCTGATACTTTGAACTTTAACACCTTGAAAAAATAATGATTTTAAACTGAAATATTAAAACTGGTTTAGGTTCAATTTTAAACTATTGAAAATTGTACAATAAATTAAAAAAGTCTAAATATTAAAAACCTTCAATATTAATTCCAAAAACTTGCCACTTTTTTCCACCATATTTTTTTGAAATATTACAAATGATAAAATACATAAGTGTCAAGAAGTTGATATTTGGATACTTTCAATTTATATTATTTAAATTTTGAGTCGTTTAAAGTTGAAATACTTTCAACTATAAATTACTTGAATGAAGTTTGCTTTCGAGCACAAACTTGGAGATTTCGCTTAAATTTATATTTATCATCGATACACATTGTATTATATTGTTTATTATATTGTATTTTTATTGTATTGTTTATTGTATTGTAAAGTTTGAATTCAAGTTTAAATAATTATATGTATTAGAAAAAAAACGCAAAAAATTTAAAAAATATTTTTTACTACGCAGGAAAATCCAACAGAAATGGTGCATAAATCCAGGTTCCAGTGTATTTGTTTTATTTCAGAAAAATATATTAAAAAAAAAGAAAGATATTGTTTTAAAAATGATTCTCTCTAATGTTTATTTATTATTTGTTCCTAACTAAAAAGCCAAAGCAAAGTTGAAAATTTCAGAAAAAACTACAACTTTCTAGCAATTATCTATGAGAAGATAGTTATAAACAATAATAAATTGTTTGAACAATGATTCTTGTTAACTTGCATTAATAATTACCTCCTTAAGTGAAAATTGGACAAAAAGTTAAAATTTTCAACAAAAAAAAACCGCAACTATCTAT
>JAWWEA010000113.1:38277263-38291884 GCA_035222095.1 Andricus quercuspetiolicola | reverse complement strand
AAGAGAGGGGGTTGACGAGTGACAGATTTTGGCTCTTTGCTCTGTCCGTGGACACCCGTTTCGGACATAAGAAAATCGTCTTTAAAAACTAAATTTAAAAAATGTTGTTTACCGTATCCAACTAAAAGTGCTAAAGTGGCCAGCTGCAGTACAATGTATGGTGTCGCCGCCCATGCTGAGGTCCTTTTCTGTCGAAGACCCAGTCAAGGAATCGGTCCTCACTTGACGCTTGCAGAAATATACGGTTCGTTAAACCTCGTAAGAGTTCTGCCAGTTGGGTGTTTTAGTATTTGACTGTTCCTTATCGCGGGGTTGGGTTCGACTCCCGTCGAGCGACAGAACGCCATAAGCAACCAATTTAAATGTAAATTGAAAAGCAGCGTGGCATACAAATTGTTCGACTCAGCGTCAAAATATATTGCGTGCCAAGATCAAACACAAGACGAGGGTGATGCGGTCAATGTAAGGACCGGTAGGACGAGCAAAAGGGGGTTCAAAAGGATCTTTCTACCACTTTCTACCACTTTCTACAATATGCATACGTACATTGCGCATTCTTCACCTGATTCATCCCGTTTTGCATCTACATGCCTTTTTGATTCCTTTGCGAGTCCACCCACTCCACGCATTCAGTATATCAAGATGAATTCCGATCGTCGAAGGTGTTGGAAATAAGGAGGCGAGAGTAATAATAAAAAGGCTCGATTCAAATTTCAGGTATCAGAGTAGTTCAGTAGTTCAATTTTGGGTAAAAAAAGAGGATTAAAAGCAGATTTCATTTATTATTAAAAACTTCTTATATCGTGTGGGCACCTCTTCATTTTTTGAAGTATATTTGAAAAATCTATTGATAATGTAATATTTGATTCAAAATTCAACTATTTGACTGAAAATTAACTTTTTTGTTGAAAATTTATATTTTCGGGTTAAAAATTCATATATTTTCTTAAAAATTAATCTTCGTCTATGAATTCAACTATTTTTTTATTAAAAACTGAAATCTTTTTTGGTTGAAATATCAATTATTATACTTTTCGTTGACAATTTATCTTTCATGGATAGAAAATTTATTGATTGGTTGAAAATTTAATTATTTTGTTGAAAATTCGTTCTTCTTTAGCTTAAAAATGGATTTATTTTGGTTGAAGATTCATAATTTTAGTTGCAAATTCATCTCTTTGGTTTAAAATGTAACCATTTTGATAGAAAATTTAGCTATTTGGTTCAAAATAAACTTTTTTTGTTAAAAATTTATATTCTAGGGTTGAAAAATGAACTGTTTTGTAGAAAATTTTCCTTTTTGAATTGAAAATTCAACAATTTAGATGATTTTTTCTTCTTTCTTGACAAAAAAAAACTTTTTTGGTTGAAAAATCAAACATTTTCTTGAAATTGCGCCTTTCTCGGATGAATTAAACTATTTCTTACTTAAAAATGTGCCTTTTTGGTTGAAAATCAACTGTTTTGTAGAAAATTTAACAATTTGCTTGAAACTCTTTTTTGTTTACAGAAAGATCTTTTTTGCTTGAAAAATCAACTGTTTTGTTGAAAATTTGACTTTTTGTCTTGGAAATTAAACAATTTGGTTGAAATTTTTTTTTTTCTTGACTAAAAATCATTTTTAGGTGAAAAATCAACTCTTTTTATTAAAAGTAAAAATATTTTTTGATTAAAATATTAATCATTACATTTTTCGTTTAGAATTCATCTTTAATGTGTGAAAATTTAATTTTTTATTGAAAACGAAGAATTCTGTTAAAAAAACATCCTTTTTGGTTGAAATTGCATGGGTTTTCAAGGAAAAGCGTCTTTTTGGCTTAAATTTCTTTTTTTTTTTTGGTTGAAGATTCATCATTTTAGATGAGAATTCATATCTTTGATTTAAAATGTAACTATTTCGTTAAGAAGCTATTTGGTTTGAAAATCAACTTTTTTGTTAAAAATTTATATTTTAGGGTTGAAAACTCATCTGCTTTGCAAAAAACATTCTTTTTACTTAAAAAAATTAGTTGGTTAAAATTTTTCTTCTTTCTTGACCTGGAAATCTTTTTTGTCTGAAATTCAACTTTAAATTTAGCTTGAAAATTCCACTATTTCGATATAAAATACAACCATTTGGTTGAAAATTAAATTTTTTGTTGAAAATCCATATTTTTGGGTTGAAAAATCAACTTTTTTGAAAAAAAATTATTTTTGGCTGGAATATTCAACAGTTTGGTTGAAATTTTTCTTTCGTGTTGACTGAGAAACCTTCTTTGTCTGATAAATCAACTATTTTCTAGAAACTTCGCCTTTTCTTAATGAATTAAACTATTTGTTACTTAAAAATTAGCCTTTTTGGTCGAAATTCAGCTGTTTTGCTTAAAATTCAATAATCTGGTTAAAAAATTTTTTTTCTTTCCTGAAAAATCTCTTCTGTTAGAAAAATCAACTATTTTGATGAAAATTCGACTTTTTGGCTTGAAAATTCAAAAATTCGATTCCACTGTTTTTCTTTCTTAACTGAATAATCTTTTTTTGTTGAAAAATGAACTATTTTCTTAAGAATTCGTCTTTCATGGTTGAAAATTGTATTCATTGGTTGAAAATTTAATTTTTTTGTTGAAAAACAACCAATTTGTTAAAAATTATCTTTTTGTGCTGAAAATGCACAGTTTTGTAGCAAATCAGCCCTTTTGGCTTAAAAATTAATTATTTTGCTTGAAGATTCATCATTTTAGTTGAAAATTCATCTCTGATTGGAAATATAATTATTTTGTTGAAAATTCGTCCTTTTTAGTTTGAAAACTTAACTAATTTGATAAAAAATTGGGCTATTTGGATATAAATGAACCACTTTGTTGAAAATTTATTGAAATTTCAACAATTTGGTTGAAATTTTTCTTCTCTCTTGACTGAAAAACCTTTTTTGGATGAAAAATCCACTATTTTCTTGAATTTTTTTTTTAGGTATTAACTTATTTTTATTTTAAAATCAGCCCTTTTGGTTGAGATTTAACTGCTTTGTAGAAAATACTGCAATTTGGTTGAAATTTTTTTTATAGTGAAAAATATTTTTTGCTTGAAAAATCAACTATTTTGTTGAAGATTTGTATTTTTTGGATGAATTCAACTAATCTTGATTTGAAATTAAAATCTTTTTTGGTTGAAATAGCAATCATTACATTTTCGGTTGAGAATTCATCTTTCATGATTGAGCATTTGATAAATTATGTAAAAATTTAATTATTTTGTTGAAAAAACAACAATTTTGTTAAAAATTCATCATTTTTGGTTGAAATAACGCGGATTTGTAGAAAATTCGTCTTTTTGGCTTTAAAATTCATTTTTCTGGTTGAAGAATAATCATTTTAGTCGAAAATTCATCTCTGGATGAAAATGTATCTATGTAACTATTTTGTTGAAAATTCGTCATATTTGCTTAAAAGTTCAACTATTTTGGTAGGAGATCCATCTTTTTGATTGAGGATTCGAATTGAAGCGTTTAAAATTGAACTTGTAGTACACAAACCTTAATTTTATTTAAAATAATTTATTCTACTATTTTCATGAAAAATCTCCTTATTTCTGCTTTTAAAGCACTTTTTCGTGTGATGCCTGTGTTGCCCCTATAAAGATTTTTTTGATTTTCATCTACAGAATTGATTTATCTTTTGGGTTTAGTTTCTCGATTGGATCATTAACGATTTTTTCATTGTGCTTTCAAATCTATAAAATTAGCAAACAAATCGTTTAGAAAATATTTTGAACTGGTATCTGTTTATGATTTTTAAAAAATGTATCGAAACCTTATAAATAGGGAGGAAAATTGGGTCACGATTCTTGTTTTTTAGATATCTGGGGGATTTCAAAAATTTAAGGGGGAAAAGAGGAAAAGGGGGAAAGGGGAAAAAGGGGACGGAATGTGATCCCTGGCTTTCTTCACCAGATTCATCCCGTTTTGCATTTACATGCCTTTTTGATTCCTTTGCGAGTCCACCCACTCCAACGCATTCAGTATATCGTGATGAATTCCGATCGTCGAAGGTGTTGGAAATAAGGAGGCGAGAGTAATAATAAAAAGGCTCGATTCAAATTTCCCTGAGGAAATGTTGTCGATGATATATCAGAAATGCTCCCGAGTTGGAAAGTTAGATGATTTATTGTTGAGGGGTTCATGATTTTTCAATCGAGGGACAACGGGATTGTCATTAATTTGTTTTCACATAGGATGAGTCAATTTTCGAGAAGGAGGCATTTCTTATACTGTTATCTGATACTGATATCTAGAGAGCACCTATTTTTCATTAGTTTTCGACTCAGAAGCAGTTGAAGTGGGTTGAATATAATGGTATTAGAAATTTTAATAGAAATATGTGTGTTTATGTCAAGAACTGATTAATGTAGAAAAGAACGTGGAAAAGAAACGATTTATAAACTGACAGCTTTGAAAAAGTTGGTAATCGATATTTAATATCATTACTGTTTAACACTAATATTTACTGCTGCTTAATTTTTTTTGTACTAAATTTTCATCTAAAATTCCCGGATTCCTAATTAGCTTGTCATAAAAAAATAATTATTGATAAGTTTATTATTAATGAAAAACATTAGAAAAAGAGTTTGAACAATTTTCTAATCAAATTAAAATGTTTGGAAAATAACACATTTCAATGGGGTATTGTAAATTTATTTACAGACGTATTTTTATATTTTTGTTTTAACTGAACTTCACTGACGGTTAGTTAAAATATTCCTGGTCAATACAATCTACAGAAAACGCTCCTATTGTAAAATTATTGTGAATAACTTCAAAATAAGATAATTTGTTAAACCAAATTGTTCATCAGAT
The DNA here is from genome assembly GCA_035222095.1 of Andricus quercuspetiolicola. NCBI lineage: Eukaryota > Metazoa > Arthropoda > Insecta > Hymenoptera > Cynipidae > Andricus > Andricus quercuspetiolicola. The sequence goes on along the minus strand of JAWWEA010000113.1, from coordinate 38,287,053 downwards.
AAAATATATTACAAAATAAATACCCTTTTTAATCAATACACAACTTTTTCCTAAACATGACATTTTTTTCGGAAAAGCGATCGTCACTTTTCACGAATTAAGTTTAGAATTTAAAATTCCAAAATTAAAAAATATTTCAGTTTTGACTTGAACGACTGAATGCAATAAATTTTATTACGCAAATTTATTTAGTCAACCCTCTTTTTTTATTAATATTTTGAAAGAATTTTTTTAAACGATTTTTGTCCTTTTATTGCAGAATGCGTCTTACTTTCTGCAAAAACTAATATTAACAATTACTTCTGATAAAATTTTGTTTAAACAAGTTTTTTGACAATTATCTATTGCTTGTTTTAAACAAAAAAATTAATTTTAATTACATATACATATAAGGAAGACAAAAATGTGGGTAGTATTGATAAAAATGTAGAAAGAGAAACGTAGATACTCTTGAGAATAAAAAATGATAAAATATGGTTAATTTTTCATTTAATTGACGATTTTTAGTGCTCAAGTTATAAATTTGAAAACATGTCTCATTCAAGAATACCATCCTTAATTTTTGTAATTATTAATTTCAAAATTCAGAAAAATTTCACAAACTTTAACTGTACTTCTAGATTAATTAACAGCAATTTAAAAAGTTCATTATCAATTTACAAACCGAAAAGTATCCCCCTTATTTCCAATGACTCAGTGACCTATTTTTTTATTCAAAAGTTTAAACAATTGTATTATTAGTCTAAAAAACGACTCTCACTTAAAGTTCCCAATACCTTCTATTGTAACTTGTAAACACCGTTATTTTTTTTTGGATTTTAAAAATAAGAAAATACCCCACTGCGGATCAAAATTATGGAAAATTTTTTATATGCATAGTTTTCATTAGTGAACAATAAAAAATATAAATTAATAAAAAAATTACTTTGATTAATTTATCTTTTTTTTAATGTGCAAAAAATGTATTTTTTTTATGAGTCACATGCCTATATTTTAGAACAATTTAAATACGTCAAAACTGGAATTTTTGCAGCTTAAACTGAATAAATATCTTATCATTTTGCTTTTTAACAAACATTTTTTTCGTGATTTAGAATTCCGAGATTTTCGAATTTTTTGCGATTTTTGAACGTTTCAAACACCATGAGATTTTTTTCATGAAAAAAAGTAGTAACATGTTTCCTTGGTTTAAGCTGAAAAAATTCCATGTTTGACCTATTCAACTTTTTCCAAAAAAGTGTGCATTTACCTCAATCCAAATAAACATATTTCTTTGTACATTTTCAAAAAATTCTAAATCAGTCAAACTATTTTTTTCCTTAATTTTTTATTATTGTTCACTAGCAAAAATTGTACATATAAAAAATTCGCTATAATTTTGGAACCAACAGGATTTTCTTTTAATTTTCGAATCAAAAAAAGGAAATGAAGATACTAAGTCAGTTGTACCAAAAACCGGATTTCCGGGAAAAAAGTTTTCTATAATTTAAGAATTGAAATGATATTGCCAGTCATGTCTTTCGAAAAAAAAAATTTTTATGACAAAAGTTTAAGACTTATAAAAATTAATTATTTTAACAATTTTTAAAATAATTTTAATATTTCTTACTGTCGGTTCTAAGTAATTTTTAAATAATGGATGGATTTTAATAAATCATTGCTTATTTTTTCTGGGAAGAGATTCCCTACAACTTTACTGTTGCCAATTTTAAAAAGAAATAAATAATCTTCAAATATAATTATTTGTTTAAAAAATGATTTCTTTAAAAATATTATTTAAACGATTGCAGACGTAGAAAAATATACCTTCAAAGTTTGAAACAGTAGAGTTGTAGAGAATATTTTTCCCGAAAAAGTAGGCAATCAATAACTAAAATTCAACCATTTTTCAAAAATTTGCTAAGAAGCAATAGTTAAGAAAAATTCAATTACAAAAAACATTGATACAATAATTTGTATTTGTAAGTTTCAAAATTTGTCCATTAGAAATCAACTTTTTGTGGAATTACATCCTCAGTAATATTATTTTGACTCTTAAAATCATAAAAAAACTATTTTTTTCGGACATCTGATTTTTGGAACAATTACCTTAACCAATTTCAAATATTCTGTTTTTACTTTTCTCTGATGTCAATCGACTAATTTTTTCCCTGAGCATAAAAGACTCGATTAACTTGAGCATTTTCAATCCGCCCTAATAAACAGTTATACACTAAACAGATAAATTGAGTCAAAAGAAATTTACTTTAATTAAATTTTGTTTTGTTTGTGATAAATAGGCACCTGAGACCGTGCATAATATCGGATCTAAACTCGCTTAATTATATGTATTTAAGAACTGAGCTTGTGATAAATGACTTTTAACCAATTTAAAAGAAAAATTAAAGAAGAAAAAAATATAACCATTTACACAGGAACTGAGGAGGCTACGTGGTATTAATTTATTGATATTCAATAAATCGATCACTGTCGACGCAAATTTACTCAACTGACGTAATTTCTCAAAATACCTAAACTAGCCTCAAGTTTGCCTCATTTATCGAAACCCGAAACAATTTTATTGAAATCAGCACATAAATTCTAATGTGTCCCCAATAAATCTCCAAAACCTTTCCACCCAAAGCAATCACTTTTATCTGATTATTTCCTGAATTCAAATATGCATCGCCATAAATAATTCTTCAGCAAAAACGTTATGCTAATCTCGCCAATATTTTAGGGTTCCATCCTTAAACGAAGAAATTATTCCCTCCTCCTGTAACATATTATGAAAAGGAGAAATGCCTTTTTTTAGTCGAATACGCACAGCAAAAAAAAAGACTTATATGTTTGTAAATTTTTTTCCTCACGTTCCAACATAACTTTTGATAGGATTGAGATATTGTCATGAATCTTTTTTTATTGTCCGCAATGATAGTGGGAGTGCCATAGGCACATAAAGGATTCATGCTTGTCAATCTCTGCCAAGTATACAACCACGAAAATGTTATATAAGGAACAGATTTTTTGGACATGTATTGGATATCTTGGCCAAATCTTAACTGACTTGCATGTCATTTTTTAGAATCAATAAAAAGTCATTAGAAATAATTGTGGACGTCAAACTGACTAATAAATCGTTAATTGTTTTTGAGGATTAAGAAACGCGTTAAAAGATACATTTACATAATAAAGTATTGGCATTACATTTACGCTGATTAATCGATTGGCACCATAGTTCGTATTAAAATTCAGTGTCATATAATTAAATTTTTAGAGTATACAATTTTTTTAAACTAGCTAAAATTCTAAATCATGATCAATAAATTTTAAGATTAATTCCGTTAATAGTTATTTTCGGTGGGTATTTTTCTTCTTCCCTGAATTGTATCTGAGTGCTTTTTGTTCAATTTAACTATTTGCTTCCATGCTTTCTTAGAAACAACGAATAGTGGTAATAATATTTATAAATAAATAATTTCACAGTAAATCCCAGGGATATTATTTATCTGAAGTTGGATAAAAAAGCGTCAAACAATTGAAAACTACAATTATCCGATGGATAATTTTTATCTGCCTCGTGATAAAAATTATCTGCCGTCGGATAATTGTAGTTTCCAATTGTTTGCAGCGCTTTTATCAAACTTCAGATAAATAATGTGTCTGGGATTTACTGTGTTGTTGATCATAAAATTAATTTAAAAAATTTAAGAAGAACCATTTATTCAACACATTTTATTCATTGTCTAACGATTCCAAGTCGCTTCGTAAAATATCTTTTAAATTATACTGGTTTGATGTATTTTAATTTTAAACTCTAAATGGATTATAAATATAGAAATATTCAATAATCGCCCGCATAGCGTGCGTGTTTGTTTGCTATGTTTTTTTAATTTACGGTAAAAATTTTTCATTTTTCTCTGTTTCCAAAAATACATACACAAGTCAAATTACAAAGTCTATTGGAATCAGAGTGTCTACCTGACCATGGAGTCAAGAAAACCGGGAAATTCTCGAATATTTTTTTCACCGGGAAAAAACAGGGAAATGACAGGGAATGTGATTCAGTGTCCGGGATTTTTCTCTCGAATGTAATATATGCAAATTAAAAGTGGTTCCATATATTTTATTATATAAATAAATTAAATAAAAAAAAATTCCGGTAAAGAATTATAATTTTGTCTGTGGAACAAAGAATTTCGTAAGGAATTAAAATTTTGTGTTTGGAACAGATAATTTTTGACATGGAACGGGAAATTTTGGAAAGTAATGTTAATTCTGATTTGTAAAAAGGGAATTTAGACAAAAGTTCCTGTTCCACGTCAGAATTCGTCAGATCTTGAAAATTTCTTGTTCCGAATCAAAATTTGTTTGCGTATAGAATTTTTTTTTCAATTAAAAATTAGCCAGAATTTGAAAGTTCTCTTTTCAAAGTTTTAGAAAAAAGGTAGTTACTATATTTCTGTATTATAATAGAAAGTATGGTAAATATATATAGTGCTGAACTGGAACCGGGAATTTTTGGAAATAAATGTAATTGTGACTTGGAACAGAAAATTTCCGTAAAGAATAATAATTTAGAATTTAGTGCAGAAAATTTTTGTAAAGTATTATTAGTATTGTTTGACTTAAAGCAGAGAATTTTTGACATGGAACGGGCTTTTTGGAAAATAATTTTAATTCTGATTAATAATGAGGGAATTAAAATAAAATCCCTGTCCAAATTCAGAACTATAATTCCTTTACACAATTCTCTGTCCAAATTCAGAATTGTAGTTCTTATAAAAAAACATTACCTGATAATATGATGATGATTATCTGATGACCGGAAAATATTAGCAATTGACTGGGAGAAAAATGGGTAATGACGGGTAATTTAAAAGCATCGTTCGGGTAGACACCCTGATAATATATTTCTATTGTAATTCATTATAATTGTACCCATATCATTTTTTATCGTAAACATTTCATTGGACACAAAGCTATATAAATCACAAAAAAGGTTATCTTTTTAAAGATACGATTCAGCTGAATATTACATTTTTATTAATCAAATAGGGCTCTTTTTTTAAGAAGCAGAAAAAATGTTTAAAAAAATGTATACATCCGGTACTGGCCGTCCATAAGCCGGTACCAATGGCAATTTTTTTACGATCTTCTACTGGGGCGTCGGTGGTTCGGAACCCACCTTAAACTGTAGGTCCCCTAAGAAAAGGCTGGTTACTCACCAAGGTAGAGGCCCCACGTCGAGGAGACTAGCTTTGGGTGTCGAAGTCGATTTTGAGAAGACTCGAAAATGAGTCAGCGATCTCCTTGCGCTTGGGGCACCTGCGTGGGAGCCAGGCTAGTTGGTCGCTGGTTTCTTTCGAGTAATGAAAACACACACATACACTTACACCACACATCAGGTCAGTGCTTCGAATCTGTGCAACTAACTGATGACCTCACAGGGATCGCTCCGTCCACCCTAGCCTGCTAGGGAGGCTGCCGAATGGCGGAATGAGTGGGGGCCACTTTCCTACTTACAAAAGTTTGACTTCATTTACTGTGCGATAGGTAAGCCTGGCACATGAGAGATATATTCTCAGAACGTTGGTAACAACAAACCCACCGAAATCCAAAAACACTCGGAGAAGATTGGCCGGATTCGGAGTTCTTCCTAGAGAATGAACACAAGTGTATCGCAATGGGGTTTATAGCTTGAGCGCCAGGATTGGAACACATGAGGGCCCAGCGCTAGATAGAGATCCCATGAAGAATCTCATCCGCCCACATTACATAGAAATAAATAATTGTTAATGTTATTTTTACTATTAAAACAAATGCTACGCATCCTATCAAAAAAATATTCATAAAAAATTTGTAGATATTTTTGGTTGAGCAAATTTTGTCTATTAACTTTTTCATAGTTTGCGTCGTTTGTCCAAAAATAAAATTTTCTTTCTTTTTAGTTTCATCTTTTACGATTAAAACAAAAACTATGAGCTGCATCAAAAAATGATTGAGACAAATTTACATATATTTTTTGGGTGCATAACTTTTGTTTATTATTTTTTTCGTACCTTGTGTCGTTCGCCCAAGAATTGAATTTCTTTATTTTTAATGTTAATTTTTACGAGTAAAAGGAAAATTAGGCGTCCTATAGAGAAAATTATTACGATCAAATTTGTAGATCTTTTTTGCAATTATAATTTTTTGTGATCTTCTTTTTTCGTATCTTACGTAGTTTGACCGCAAAATGGAATCTTTTATTTTTTTCAATTATGTTTTGTGGTGACGAAATTTGAATTTTTGTTTCTTTAAGAAATTTCGAAAAAATGTCACGATAATCTTCTAGGGCCTTCAAAAATCCACGTTTTTCTTCTCTAGACTTTTCTTGATCATGCATTGTTTGGCTTAAAATTTTCATTTTTGTTTTTTTTTTTTTAATTTTGAAAATTCTGTAACTCTGATAATTTTTTTTTATTCGAAAAAAGTCTTTGCGATAAATTTTCGACTTTCCGAGCGCTACAAACAACCGTACATAGAATTTTTTAATTTTGAAAAGAGATCTAACAGAATCAATCATTTGAAAGTTAATGTGCCTACACGATACATACTACAGACTACAGACAGGAAGACAGACAGACACCTTCGTAAAAATCATTGTTTCTCACTCAGGGGTCTTAAAATGCGGAGATTTGATGAAAACCGACTAAGTTAAATTTTACATAAAGCCAATACCTTCTCATTGGAATGAGAGTGTAATGCGAGTTTTAAGCAAAGTGAATAAAGTATCTAAAAAATATAAATTACATACCCAAACTGGAATCGTTACATTTTCAGAAAAAAAAGGAATTTTATCAAAAAAACAAATTTTCAACTAAATTAATCAATTTCTAGCTAAACTGATGAACTTCTAATGAAAAAAAAGAATCATTAACACAAGAGTTGAATTTTCAACCAAAAAGATGAATTTTCTAGCGAAAAAGACAATGAAAAAAAACCTTGACTTTCAACTAAAGGAGATAAACTTTCCACCAATAATAAAATAGTTCAATTTGATGTTAAAATATTAATTTTCAACTAAAAAGAAAGAATTCTTAACAAGTTAGTTAAATTTCCAAACAGAAAAATGAACTTTGAACCAAAACTATGAACTTTCGTTCACAAAGATTAATTTTCAACGAAATATTAAATTTTCATTTGAAAAAATGCATTTTCAATTCAGAAAAAAGAATTTTTATACAGAACAGCTGAATCCTCAAACAAAATTGATTACGTATCAACTATATAGTTGGATTTTTTTTTTAAAATTGATTTTCAACAATAAAATGGAATAGTAAAATTACCCGCGAATAAAATTAGTTGTCAAAAAAAAAAAACGAATTTCTGTCAAAAAAGGTCAATTTTCAACCAAAGAAATGAATGTTCAACCAAAAAATAATTTTCAACCTAGATGATCAAGTTTCTACCAAAAACCAGAATTTTTAACAAAAGTAAATGAATTTTCAACAGAATAGTTTAATATGCATGAAGGAAAGGATGGATTTCCCACAAAAAAATTAAATAGTTAAGTTTTTAGTAAAAAAATGTAATATATGATGAAAAAGCGAATTTTCAAAAAATAACTCAAATTTACAATGAACGAAATTAATTTCAAATCACGAAGACTAATTTTTTAACGAAAAAGTTCACCACGATAGAATTTACAATTAAATTAATGAATTTCAACCGAAAAAAATCTAAAAATTAAATATTTCGTGAGATCTTCCGATTTTCCTCTTCCAAATTATCTAACAATGTAATTGAACCTTACCGACAGAGAAACAAATTTCTTAGGAAAACCTTTGAACTTCAAGATAAAAATATAAATTTCGAAACCAAAAAATACTATTTTTACAGCAAATAAATCAATTTTGATCTAGAAAAGATAAATCTTCAAGCAAAAATAGTATTGTTATATTTTTAGTTGAAAAAATTAGTTTTAATAAAACGCAAACAAAACAAATTCTCAACTAAGTCAATGAATTGTCAACCGAAAACATTAATTATTAACTAAAGAGAAGAATTTTCCACAAAATACATTAACTTAAATCTAACGGAAATACAATTTTCAACCAAAAATAAAATAGTCAAATTTCAAGTTGAAATACTAATTTGCAACCAAAAAAATAAACAAATTTTTAACAAAGTATTTGAATTTTCAACCAAAGAAATGAATTGTTGGCCAAAAGAAAATGAGTTTTTCAACAAAAAGTTGAACTAAATTTTAAGACGATGAATTTTCAAGAAAATATTTAAATTTTCGATTTAGGAAAAACAGTCGCATTCTTAACCAAATGACATAAAATTCCTGGAATAACCGATACATTTTTCAACCAATGAGATGAATTGTTAACCAGAAAGATAATTTGTTAACCAAGAAAATCAATTTTTCACCAAAAAAGTTAAATTATCAACAAAATACATGAATCTTAAACCAAATAATTGTATTTTTGACAAAAAAGATGTATTTTTGAGAAAAATATATGAAGCAGTTAAGTTTTTAGCTGAAAAAATTAATTGTTAATTGAAAAACTGAATTTTCAACAAAATAGTTAAATTTTAACCAAAAGAAATTAATTGTCAACCCCAAGGATCAAGCTTCAACCAAAAAGATTAATTTTTTACAAAGAGAAGACAATTTTTTAACAAAACACATGGACTTTCAACAAAATAGTTGAATCTTCATGAAAAAAATGGATTTTTAGCAAAAGAATTTGAGATTTTTTTAATTTTAAGTAGAAAAAAAAATTCATTTGAAAAAATAAAATTAACAAAATAGTTAAATTTTAAACCAAAGGAATGAATTTTCAAGCAAAAAGATAAATTTTCAAACAACAAGATTAATTTCCTACCAAAAAATATGAGTTTTTTAACAATATAGTTGGATCTTTATCAAAAAAGTGTTGATTTTGAACTAAAAATTAATTTTCAATAAAAGAAACAAATTCTCAACAAAATAGTTCAATTTTTAGCCAAAAATTAAATAGTAGTATTTTCAGTGGAAGAAATTGACTCTTAAACATAAAAGAACTAATTTTCAGTCCAATGAAATAAATTTCAGCCAAAGAGATGAATTTGCAGAAAGAAGAATAATAATCTACTACAAATGACGATTTCTCTACAAAATGTATAAGATAATAATAATAATTCTCTGCATATTAGTAAAATTCATACCAAAAAAAAAAAAAGGGTTTTAGATTAAAATGATGAAATAGTTGATATTTGACTAAAATAAGATTCTCATTTTTGACTGAAAACAGTTCAATTTAACTTAAAAAGACAAATTTTCAACGAAATAGGGGAATTCTCAACCGAGAAAGATTTTTGAGTGAATACGGAAAAAAATGTCATTCAAATGTTGAACTTTCATGTCAAGAAGGCACATTTTCTACAAAACAGTTGAACTTTTAAACCAAAATATGACTTTTGAACAAAATTATAATGTTCAACTTAATGGCTTAATTTTTTACCAAAATAGCTGAATTTTTAACAAAATGACAAAACTGCTAAACAAATCGACAAATTTTCAACGAAAACATGAATTCTTACATTTACTTTTGTAAATGTAATTTCATTACGATTCCAGGTTTATTTAATTAACAGAGAAAACCTTACAGTGTTTTACACAGAGAGGGGTGTGGGGGTGAAATGACATAAAAACGACTCCCGTTATGTTTGCATGACCCCTGAACTTCAACTTCAGTCTCACAAAAACTCCCTGACCTCCCCGGACTTTCCAGAATCCCCTACCCGGTAGCAACCATGTATTCAAAATTCTCGCATA
>JAWWEA010000113.1:37540853-37551014 GCA_035222095.1 Andricus quercuspetiolicola | reverse complement strand
AAATTTGTTTCTCCTCTAATTTCATATGATTTATGAACTGTAATAATCTCACTATATAACCAACCATATGAAAAATTCACGATTTTCGTCTTCTTCAATTTTCTATAAATTCAATTTTTGAAAAGTTATTAATTCTTCAAAGGGTACTCAGTATGTTCTTCATTCTTTAGTTTTGTATTTTCAATTATTTTTTATAATATATATTCCATGAGGCTTCATGACAAGGGATTTATTGTAAGGAATTGCAAAAGCAACACCTCTTTCAGCACATTCACTGACGCATTCTAATGATTGTATTGTCTTTCTTGCTTCTTAAAAATATTTGAGCATTTTCCATTTTTAAACAACCTCTTTTAGAAATGAAGTGTCCAATTTCAGACTGTGGAACAAAAAATAAAATACAGAGGCAATGAGAGAGTCAAGTGACTTCTTAACGATGTTACCTCTGCTTCGATTAAAATGGATTGCGAAAGTGCAGACATTTAAAACCTTAAAACTCATAAGAGGCATATTAAAAATGTAACTGAAAATACAACATTGAGCAATGCAGAACCTGGAACAATTACTAACTTTCAAAATATTTAATTTAGAGAAAATTGCAGCCGATAAAACGTGCGCAGATTTAAACAAGAAAAACAATTCTGTTGGTAAATTTTATGAAAAAAATTATTTTGTGAATTTTCTATATTGTTGGTCATATGTTAAGAATACTACAGTTCATAAATCATCTCAAATTATGGATATGGAACACGAATTCATAGATGAAAGACAATAATTGACACAATTTAGTTGAATATTGGAATACACATTGAAATATTCAGTTACATCATCATTCGCAAAATATATAATATATGTAATATGTATCATCAAATATGCGTCGCTCCAGTACCATCTTCCACTTCAGATGTTACTGCTACTTGATTGGTTGAAAAGAAGCTCAAACTATATATTCATAACAATTCTTGTGCATTAAAAATAGCATGTCATTCATAGTAACAAAAAACGTTTGGAGAAGAGTTTCATTATTGTCATGCCCGCGTTTTGATTGATTATTTCGATTTAACTTAAAAACATTGACTATGCTTCTACACTCATTTCGTTCAAACACAAACTATGAGTTTGTACCTAATATATTAAACTGAAATAATGTGTGGTAATCGGCATCAACAATTGCCCGGTTATGATTAAAATTATGTCCTGCTTTCCTCCTTCCTCTTATCTAAAATTGCTCCAGTAGTACATCCTTGATGAGTGTTGCTTGTGGACAAGGATCTACAGGTGTCGGCGGTACATAACGGACAACAGCATTGAATCCTGTGAAAAGAAAATACAGATTTATGAATATTTGCACATATTAGTTATTTTAATCATTTTGAATAATTAATATCTTCAATATAAATCTATAATACCGTACAACAGGGCTAAGCGACGCATATGTGGGTGAAAGCGGCGCACCCTTAGTTCTGCATTTGAAACGCGATATATTTTCTTCTAAATTTTAATATTAAAATTTTACAATTGTTAATTTAGGGCCTCTATAATTTTTACATGAATAGGATGTAAACTCATTACACAGCTTTAAATATTAGTTTGATGTTAAACAATTATTGTTTAAACATTTATTCTATCAATTATCCCCTTTAATGATATCTTCCTCATCGTCAGTGCCCTTTTTTGCTCCTAAGATTATAATCTTACAAAAACAATTGGTGTGTAAGGACAACGAAATTCATACTAAAGCTTTAGAAAAATAAAAATATATTTGAATTGGAACTTACCAACATGATGAAACAAATAAGGATTGGACCTGATGAATTTGTTATAATTTATTCAATCTGATTTCTAGTTTAAACTGGCGTGTAGTAGTAATTTTACTATACACCTTTTTAGGTTTTTTAAAATCAGATTGATTATAAAAATTTCTGAATTTTTAACGAAAACATACATACCAATGTACAAATAATGTGAGGATATTCAGGATATGTTGTAATTATCTTCAGTAATAGATCAACTATATATAAGCAATGGAATTTCAATTTTAGGTTAGGCTTGTTATGACACTTTCGAGATTACACTCTTATTATTAGTGATTTTCGAGTTTTTTATTTTATTTAGTTTTTTTATTTTCATATCCAGAAAAAAAGTTTAGTGATGATCCTATCATGTGAAATGTAGTAAGGCAATCTGATGAAGGACTCGGTCTGATTCCGAAGTTATTATACAAATTCTGAATAAAATACATTACAAGAAATCAAATTTTTAAAGTTTTCTCTTATAAATACCAATTCGTTGTTTCCTAAACGCTAAATGAAAAATAATTTACATCGAAAGATTTCTTTAAACTTATATATTTATATTGAATGTATAAGTTACACATTTTTAATAATGGTAATGTGTAGATCTCTTGGATCACAAACTTATCTCTTTTCTATTTGTTACAATTCAGTCTCAAATATTTATGGAAATCACAGACAATAAACATTCATCACAAAGTTGGTTCTTTTGAAACCCATTGAAATATTTAATTTCATCATCATCATTAGCGAGTTTTGTGCAACAAAAATTGTATGCCATTTAGAGTAGCAACATGCGTTGCAAAATAATCACGCCCAGTTCCTGGACGTCTATTTCCATCTAACTTTACAACATCCACTATGCATCTATGCGCATCTCGTTGAAACACAAAATTGAAGTATATACCTAATACATTATATTGAAGGCATCTCGGGTACTCGGTCTCAGCAATTGCCCGAACAAAATTACTATTAAAGGTACGGATAGGTAGCCTTCCTGATCCTGCGTGAAGAACAACATCTTCTAAATGAAATAGTCCCAGTGGCACATCCTCGATGAGTGTCGGTTGTGGGTTGTTAGCAGCTGTATTAGCTGGCTCTGTTTTGTAGCGGACTCCTGCATTTAATCCTGAAAAAATAAAATGGAGAATAATGAAAATTTGCACATGTTAATAATCTCAACAATTTTAAATATAAATCAATATTTTCTATATTAACATATTTACTGCTAACGGATTAGAGTGTTTTAACTATTAGTACGACTTAAAGAATTTGATGTTGAAACATTGATTATAGATTTTATTTCTTCCTTTTTTTATTCAGTTGCTCACAGAGGAAATCCTGAAGTATCAACTTTTTTGCAGCTTAATGCAATCTTTAATAATTAGACAAATGCTGTACCTTAAAAACACCAGAGATAGAAGAACAATTCCAATGATATCCAATAGAGGAAACCTTCTAGTTGTTAATCTTATCGAATTATTGAACCTATTAGCTTAGATTTATACAGTTTTCATAGCATACTGAATACTAGTAGTAAGTATACAGATTTCAAGTTATACGTTTCGGTGGTTACAAGATTTATGAGGTGCAATTTGAATGGGAAAGAATAACTCATTTATTCAGAACATGTATTTATTATATTTTGTTCGCTTACTTGTCATATCAAAATAATCCAATTTCGAGAATCAAAAATATCTACGAGCCCAATTTCACGATCTGAGCAACCGACAGTCGTGTCGTATCTTTTCAAAGATCTAACCAAAAACAAATTTATTGTTTAAGTGTAACTTTCAAGTAATTTTGATACTAAATCTGGACTATTTTAATCAAATAAGCATCACTCTGCTGCAAATCGCTTAGATTCAAATTCAGAATCAAAGTGATATCCCAGGATTTGCTGTGCTCTTTCTCATCATTATTTTTTTCTATCCTCAAGTTTGCTTAATCTGATAAAAACAATTGGTTGTAAAGGGAAGTAAAATGTGTACAAAACGCTTTATTAAAGTCAATTAGAGAAAATATTGACTAATTCTTTCATGATTTCGCTTACTAATTAATTAGTAAACCCTTCCCTTTTCGATATGAATTGATGGTTGAATGACCCAAGGCATCTTAGATGCTTTTGTGTTTTATCGAATCACATGGTGTTTTTATGGGCGCACATGCATTAAACTATTAAAGAGATTATTTGGATCGTGAATAAAGTAAGGTAGATGAAATTCTTAAATAATGTTCTCTCCTCTTCGAATCATGTGATGTAACCTATTTATAAGTTTCACAATATTTCCTTCATATTGTCTTAATATAGTTGAAAATTCAACACAGTCGCTCCTAGTCAAGATTCGCAACGCTTACAAAAAGCGAAACAGGAAAAAAATTAAACCTTTAAACGCACGAGACCTAACATTTTATTGCCTAAAGTGTAGTCCCGTTTAATGGCAAAAGATTTACAAGAAAATTTTATTTCGTTTTTACACCTACAAGACCTAAAATTTTATAGCTTAAAATGGTTCCAGGTGATGCCTAAAGATGTTGAGAACAAGTTGATCTCCCCAACGCTTCCGGAACACATCTGAATTTAACTCCCCATTATTTGGTCTGATACAATTAGAAGCTTTCTACTTATCTATAGTGACCGGCTTTGTTCTAATTAAATGAGTGAAATTTCATTAGTAATAATTAGAGTTTTATTGATCTAGCTTCAGAGAGTAAGCTTTTCAAAAATAAAAATGATTTAAAAGGAGAAGTCACCAACAGAATTAAACAGAGCCACGAATGCGAGAAATAGATTGACAATAAGTATCTTCATCTTTTCCTAGTAGATGTCGTATACGTTTATGATCTTGGACTTCAAAATTTTCGGGCAGCTATCTATAGATATTAAACCGTAAAATATAGATACTAAGTTTGACATTCGAAAAATTTAAAAACCAAGATTCAGGTTGTAAGGATAATTATCTCTATATTGCAGTACAAAATTTTTAAATTTAAAATCATAAACTGTATATCTTATTCTTCTTAGTGTGTATAAAATGTTATAAAATATCTTTTAATATGGAAAAAATAAAGCAAAAACAGCAAATAACCATCCTTGGACTGTATTTTTCCTTAGATAAAATTGCGATCAAATATAATATATTTCTGTAGCTCTATAATATTCTGCTGAAATTGATTTCTACAAATTTATCAGAAAGAAATACTGTTGACACACACACACACAGTCAGACAGAGAGGGAGAGGGGGGAACATAAATTTTTTTTCAATTTGTTAAGAATAAAGTTTGACAATCTTCATTATAGATGTTGGTTTTTCAAATATTTCACCTATGTTATCTTTAAGACCCGATTTTAATAGAAACTGGTTGTATTTAGTTAAAACCCGATTTTACTGAAGGCTTTCGTGAAAACACGATGAGTTTCTATACACAATCTGATACCGAATTTTAACTGGTGTGTGGTAGCAATACTAGCAAGCTCAAAATCAGACTGGGCATACATCTTTCTAAATTTTCGCAAAAGCGCTCGATGTAATCGCATGGCCGAGTCTAGTTTCACCGAAATTTGGTGAGTTTGCACCAGTTAAAACTATTTTCCGATAAACTTAGACTTAAACGAAAACATAAATACTAATGTAGAAATAATGTAGGCAAATGTAAGCCACGTCGTAAACATCTTCAGTAATAAAGCAACTATATACGAACAACGGAATTTTAATTTAATGTTAACCTTGTTTTGATACTTCACATTAATTACTTTGAGAAAAATTTTAATTCGTGGGTTTTGCCTTATCTTGGAAGTGATTTATTTTGAAAAAATGTGTAAATTCGCAATTTTCTAAAGAAAAATATTACTGTCCTTCTTTAATGCGGTAGTAACATGGTCGAACGACTTAACATGTGCTAGGTGTGCTTTTGTTCCTTATCCAATTACAGTGTAATGCATATACAGCAGATTACTTGCAAATATTACAACATTTTTAAAACCTCTACCTTTAAAGAGATTGTTAATTTTTTTAATTTTAGAGTCAAAAAAATGATTTTACGTAAGGCACTACCGACCTTGAGAAATACATTCTCATTACAATACACACGTTCCTCCGCTCTATGTTTTGTAGAAATATACCTTTTTAGAAGCACAACTTCTTATGTAAACTTTTTTCATACCTCACGTTTTTTGACTCAAAATTTGAATTTTCGGTTTTTCAATAGCATTTTAGATTTTTGAAAGAAAAGCCGTGAGTTATATTAAAATAAGGTTCAAGACAATTTTTTAGGTCTTATCTTGAGAGCAAAAATTTGTTTTCCATACTTTCTTCGTATGGCACATAGTTTGTCCGGAAAATGGATTTTTTTTCAAACGTTAGCAAAAACTATACATCTTGTGAGGAAATGTTTTGGAGTAAATTTACAAATCTGTTTGAGGCGAACATTTTAGTGAAGTAGATGAAATTTGTTAAGCATTTTTTTCCGCTTTGGAACCATAACTTGTTTATGCTAATGGTGGTGACGCCGTGTGGTCCAGGATCATGTTATGTGACCTATTTACAAGTTTGACAATATTGCCTTCTCATTTTTTCAATAAAGTTGAAAGCAAAACACAGCACCTTGCCGAAGCTCGGAAGGTTTTCAAAAAACGAATCAAGAAAAAAAGTTACGTTTTTATATGCACGAGACTTGACGTTTCATAGCAGAAAATAGCTCGACTTAATGATCGAGGGTCTCTTAAAAAGTGTTATCCCCCTAGCACTTTTAAAACATACCCTGATTCAACCACTGATACTTGAAAAAATCATAAACGTTTCACTAACTTCCATAATCTAAATTTTGTTTTATTGAAAATAATTCTATTTGAAGTCCAAAGATTAGAAAAAATGTAGCATCTCTCTAGAGTTTTTGAAACACACCTGAATTCAACCCCTAAATATTTCGTCTAATGGAATTAGTAGTTTTCTACTAATCTTTAGTAGCCAGCTTCTTTCTAATTGAATTAATGAAATTTCAATAGTAATTATTGGAATTTGACCGATTCAGATTCAGAGAGCTTTTGGAAAATAAAAATGACTTGAAATTGGAACTCACTAGCAAGGTTAAACAGAATCACGGATGCAAAAAGTATGTAGCCAAGATGTATCTTCATTTTTTCCACATAGATTTCGTTTACGGTGACTGACAGATTTGAAATATTCTCACACCTGTATATAGTAATCCCAATTTGATTATGCAACTGTAGTCCGACTTGATAAAACCTTTTGAAATTACTCGAATTCACAATGTGTCCAGAATACGTAGTAGAGACAATTACATACATTTTAACAAATCAAAAAAACATTTTCTATAGCCTCATAATTTTTTCCTGAAATTCACTGCCTAAAATTGACCAGAAAGGCGTGAATTTCAAATAAACATTTCACTGAATTTCTACATTTGTTAAATCGATACCTGCTTGTATTACAGTGCTATATTTCGGTAGACCCATCAATACTGTCCTACGTTGAAGTAATCTCAGTACCATCTAATCTCAATCTTCAAAGTTAGTTTAATATTTGTTCTAAGTTAAGGTTACATTAATAATATTATTTGATGCTATTCTAGCTTTTAATTGGCTCTTCTGTCAACCTTCGAATTTAAGATCAAACGGTACTAAGCGCTGTTACTAAATTTTTCCTCAGAACAGCTGGCCGAGTTTTTCATATAACTGTAACCGTTGGAGAGAGATTTATCGATCTGTCGGCATCATTTTGAGAAATTCTTAATATTGTTTGAATTCATTATTGCATAATCAGCTTAAAAGGCAGCAACTATAAGTTTTGAAATTATTTCCACGCGAGGAGGTAGCATCTACCACTTTCTGCTTTCTTCCGTAAAAGTCGATTTAAAATTTTAACAGCATCTGCTTTTTTACATATTAATCACCCATTAAAATTTTCTTTTCATAAATGGGTAGATCGTACTAAAATTGCGCAGTCGATTTTCTCCGTTCGCTGATTTAGAAGTTATTGCCTTTTTTCATAGAATAGCACAGCATTACTTCAACATAAAACGATACTTCGGTGTAACAATACAGAGCACTTTATAGGCGCAGGTATCAAAATCAAGAAGGAAAAAAAACTTATGAATCAAAATGTTTAAAAAGCAGTTATCGTTGTCGAAAATTTTTGTTTGGAGATAGCTATATCATTTTGTGAGAAGAATTAATTATTGTAAAATCTAAAAATCCAGAGCAAAGTTTGGTAATTATAATCAAAAGCTCTAAAGTTTCACGTCAAGAACGCTTTTTGATAAAAATATAAAATCGGCAGGAAGGAGCCTGCTTTTGCGGTTAGATTTGAGCCAAAACCTAATCAATTTTCAAATTCATCTGCTTGTATTAAAATTTTTCAGTTTGGTGACTCTAGCTCTAGTTTGAGACGTAATATCAAGAAACTACTGTTTACACACAAACAAACACACTAACATGCGAATGATGTCAGCATATGTTAAAATAAAGTCTGACGACCTTTATCATGGATGTTGGCTTTTCAAACATTCCATACATATGTTATCGTTAAGACCCGAGTTTAGTAAAAACTATTTGTTACTAGTGAAAAAGCTGGTGTGGTAGCAATGCTAACCATCTCTTCAGGGTGCCACTCACCATCAAGTTTCACCCCCCTCCCCCCATTATGTCATATTAGGCATACTAGTCTTACTACATAACTCGATTGCATTACAAGGATGCTTTCGTAACTAATGATTTATACCGGGACAGCATCGTGCAGACTATTCACAAAATCCAACTCTAACAAAAATGCCTGCGACATATTGGGTTGGAACCATCTTAAGCCTGAGAGAAAAATGAGCTGCCTCATTTTTTTGACACGTACTATTTTACTATACGTAAAAGGTCCTGAGTATCTTTTAAAGACATGAAAAGATCCAAGGAATGTCTTAAAGACGTCAAATCAATGACATAGAAGTACATTCTAAGGACGTCTTGCGAATGACCCGGTGCCCATTAGGAATCTTCTTACCAACTATTTTGGGTTGAAATTCTGCGAAATGTAAAAAGGCAATCTGATGAAGGAATTGATCTGGTTCCAAAACGTTATTGCGCAAATTCTGAATGAAATACTCTAGAAGAAGTGAGAACGGATAATGGTAGTATGCATTTCTCCTGGGGCACAATCTGGTTTCTTCTTTTATTCATTACAGTTTGGCTACAAACAATTATTTAAATCAAAGACCATCATCATTAAATATAAAGATGATTCTTTCGAAATACATTAGAATATTGCGTGCATCATCACCGTTCGCAAAATATTTATCATTAAACATGTGTCGGTGGCGGACCATTTCTAGGTCTTTTATGGCTGGGTCTGGGCTCTTCAGGTTCAGTCCTCGCTGTGCAATTTGCCACTTTCGTTGCTGTTACTTGACTGGGCGGAGGGGAAGCTCCAACTATAGTTCCATGACGAGTCTTGTGAACCAAAAATTGTATGTGATTGATAGTAGCAACATACGTTTTAAGATTAGCACGCTTTTTTCCTGGACGCCTATTACCATTTAACTTGATAACATCCACTAGGCGTCTGTATGCATCTCGTTCAAACACAAACTGTAAGTCTGTACCTAATACATTATATTGAAAGAATCTGTAGTACTTAGTATCCGCAACTGTCTGAACTAAATCACTATTAAATGTACGGCCAGATGTCCTCCCTCTTCTTGCAGAAAGAGTAGTATCTTCTACATGAAATAGTTCCAGTGGTACATCGGCGCGTATTGGTTGCGAGTTAGGAAGTATGTTAACTGGAGGCGATACATAAGGAACTGCAGCATTTAATTCTGTAGAATGAAAATAGAGAGTCATGAAGATTTTCATATGTTATTAGTTTCAAAAACTTTGGATAATTGGTCAATATTTTCCATATTAATCTATATTACTGCAAACACATTATGCAGCTTCAAATATTACTTCGATGTTGAATAATTAACTATTAAAACATTGATTCTCATAGTTATTCCTTCCAGTGCTCTCTTTCTGGCCCTTTCTTGTTCTCAAGTGTGTATAATATTACAAAAACCATTAATTTGGAAAGAAAGCGAAAAATGTGTTGAGCTCCTTAGATCTCAATTAGTAAGAATTGTATTAAATGAATTAGCAATTCAGCATTGAACACTTTGTCTAATGAAATAGTAAAATATTACCTTTTCACTAATGCAACTGTAAAAAATCGCAGATTTGTTTTCTTAAAGTCAATTGAGAAAAATATTGTCCAATTCTTTAATGATTTTGGTGATTAATAAATAAATGAACCTCCCCCTGTTCGGTTCTTTTCGATATGAAATTATGGTCGAACAACTCAACATATTGTAGGTCTGCTTTTG
>JAWWEA010000113.1:37316704-37327461 GCA_035222095.1 Andricus quercuspetiolicola | reverse complement strand
GGTCGATATTTGTTATTTTCAATAATAAACTTTTTTCTTCCCCCAACTCTGTGCCTTGACACAAACGGTCCTTTTATATTTAATAATATTTTCTGAAATTTTTTCCGCGTTATTGTAACTTTTATTTTTAAATATGGGTGTAAAAATATCGATCTCAAGACTGACTTGATCAGCTGGTCCACTCGTTACATGGCCTTAAGAAATTTTAATTTTTATGATTCCAGCAAACTTTTTTCCAAGTGCAGTGCCGATGTTTTGGCCACGAAGCAAATCCTGGATCCGCTTGTATCTCATCTCGGTGGTCGAATCTGGGAGTGGAGTAGAGCCACCAAGGACGCAGTTGAACAAAAACTAC
This sequence comes from Andricus quercuspetiolicola, assembly GCA_035222095.1. Lineage (NCBI taxonomy): Eukaryota > Metazoa > Arthropoda > Insecta > Hymenoptera > Cynipidae > Andricus > Andricus quercuspetiolicola. Next base: position 37,327,106 of record JAWWEA010000113.1, on the reverse strand, counting down.
CGGAACGGGGTTCGGGTATCTTTGTGACCTGGGACGAATATTGGATGGAAGGGCGGTGATTCCCTGTGACTCGTGAGCGTCCGAGACGAACGCGGATTAGTCAAGGGCTGCGGGAGGCTGCGTGCCACCCGGCACTTTTCGTCTGATCTATCCGTACCGCGATCTCCGCGTAGATCGACCGAATCCGACGCTAACAGAATTCCTCCAGCTGACGAAGGAAAGGGACATTGTCATCTTGCGAAGAAAAGACCCCAAAACTACGTACTTTGCGGTTCATAAGAAAACAGGAAATTTTTCTTCTTTCATGCCCTTTAAGTACTAGTCCACCGTATCGCGTTATTTTTAAAGGTATCAGGAATCAAGATCTATCATCTAGCCTCTAGCCAGTTTAGCCTAGCTCCAGCAGCTCACACCTGCCTCATATTTCGATATTTACGCAGCCGGAGGTCAAATGATTTCTATTGATTCGGTGACGAAATTTCCCTGCCTACTTTTAAGAGACTTTCAGAGATCTTGCCCAACTGTCAAGCTCGCTGTCAAGTGTCAAGCGATCAGAGTTGGGTACAATCAGATTCGATTAAAGATGACAATTTTTAAATGCCTCAAATATTGATACTAGCGTGGTCGGTTCGATGGTTGGCCAATCGACAATGCGAGGCCACCTTGTTGAAATTAATATTAATAATCTTCAAATTTATTCATTCATTTTGTCCACACTCCTATGTTTCCTATGTTTCCGCTCAATTATCGCGTGCTTTTGTCTCTTGAATTTTTTTCTACCATCCAGTTTGACAGTTTATTAATATATGTATGTCTGACATCTTAGAAAATTATGTATGATAATCTTCAAATTCATTCATTCTTTTGTCCGCATTGAAGCTTCTATGTCTCCGCTCATTTATCCCGTGCTTTTGTCTCTTGATTTTTTTTCTACCATCCAGTTTGACAGTTTATTAGTATATGTAAGTCTGACATCTTAGAAAATTATGTATGATAATCTTCAAATTCATTCATTCTTTCTGTCCACATTGAAGTTTCTATATTTCCGCTCACTTGTCGCGTGCTTTTCAGAAGCGGCGGAGCCTTTTTTCTGGAGGGCGGGGGGCATAGTCTTACAATATTGAATAATATTATTTATACATAGCATACTGATATTATACTGCGGAACAATTGTACATAAATAATAATTAATAAATAAACACTAAATAGTAAATAATAAATAGACAATAGAGGTATAAAATTCATATTTCCAAAGATTTTACGCAACGATTTCAAAGATTGAGCGAAGATTTCAGGTAGATTTAAAAGTTTTCGCAAAGACTTCAATAATTTCCCAAGGATTTTATAGAGAATTCACTAATTTCACAAATATTACCAATGGTTTCAAAGATTTCAAATATTTCCCAAAGATTTCGGATAGATTTAAAAGATTTCACAGACTTTGATTATTTCACAAAGATTTCAGATAGATTTCAAAGATTGCACGAAGAGATTTGAATGATTTCACAAAGATTTCAAAGATTTCACAATGATTTCGGATAAATTTAAAAGATTTCCATGATTTCCCAAATATTTCACAAAGATTTCAAATATTTCGCAAAAATATCAGATATATTTAAAAGATTTCACAAAGATTTCATAAATTTCAATAATTTCACAAATATTACCAAATATTTTTAATATTTCGCAAACATTTTTAAAGATTTGAAAAAGATTTCATAAAGATTTCAATAATTTCACCAATATCAAATTTTTCAAATATTTCGCAAAGATTTACAAACATTTCAGAAAGACTTCACGAAAATTTTGCAAATATTTCAAAGATTTCGGATACATTCAAAATATTCCACAAAGACTTTAATTATTTCACAAGGATTTCATGCAGATTTCAAAGAGTGCGCAATAATTCCAATGATTTTCCAAAGATTTCCAAGATTTAGCAAAGATTTAGGATAGATTTAAAAGATTTCACAAAAACTTCATGATTTCCCAAGTATTTCACTAAATTCACAAATATTATCAAATATTTCATATATTTCGAAAAACTTTATAAAGATTTCAGAAACATTTTAATAATTTCCCAAACATTTCACAAATAATTCAATAATTTCACAAATATTTCAAATATTTCAAATATTTCGCAAAGATTTCCAAACGTTTCAGAAAGATTTCACAAAGATTTCACAAATATTTCAAAGATTTCACAACAATTTCTGATAGATTTAAATATTTAACGCAGACTTCAATGATTTACCAAAGATTTAAACAATTCCATTAATATTACCAAATATGTCAATGATTTTACAAAAATTTCAAATGTTTCGCAAAGATTTTGGATAGATTTAAAAGATTTAACCAAGTCTTTAAAGATTTCACAAAGATTTCATGTAGATTTCACTAATTTCACAAATGTTATTGAATATTTCACAAAGATTTCAAAGATTTCGGAAAGATTTAAATGATTGCCCAAAGATTTCAAATAGTTCGCAAAGATTTCTGATAGATTTAAAAGATTTCATAAAGACTTCAATTATTTCACAAAGATTTCAGATTCAGATAGATTTCACTAATTTCACAAATGTTATTGAATATTTCACAAAAATTTCAAAGATTTCGGAAAGATTTAAATGATTACCCGAAGATTTCAAATAGTTCGCAAAGATTTCTGATAGATTTAAAAGATTTCACAAAGACTTCAATGATTTACCAAAGATTTCAAATATTTCGTAAAGATTTCTGATAGATTTAAAAGATTTCACACAGACCCAAATAATTTCCCAAAGATTTAAATGATTTTGCAAAGATTTCAAATATTTCCCAAAGATTTCTGATAGATTTAAATGATTTCACAAAGACTTCAATTATTTCACGAAGATTTCAGATAGATTTCACTAATTTCACGAATATTATTTAATATTTCGCAAAGATTTCCAAAGATTTCAGAAAGAGTTCTCAAGGATTTCAATGATTTCTAAAAGATTTTAATGATTTCCCAAAAATTTCACAAAGACTTCACAAAGATTCCAATGAGTTCCCAACAATTTTTTAAATTTTACAAAGATTTCAAATATTTCGCAAAGATTTCGGATAAATTTAAAAGATTTCGCAAAGATTTTCAAGGGTTTCTCAAGGATTTAAATGGCTTCACAAGAATTTTACAAAGTTTCACTAACTTCACAAATATTACAAAATATTTCGTAGATTTTCCAAAGATTTCAGAAATATTTCACAAAGTGTTCAATGATTTCCCAAAGATTTCAAAAATTTGACAAGGATTTCGAATATTTCGAAAAGATTTCGGATAGATTTAGAAGATTTCAAATAGATTCAAAAGATTTCACAAAAACTTTAACTATTTCAGAAATATTTCAGATAGATTTTTAAGATTTAACAAAAACTTTAATGATTTCCCGAAAATTTCAATAATTTCACAAATTTTACCAAATATTTCACAAAGATTTACAAAGATTTCAGAAAGATTTTAAAGATTGTAAAACTTCTACAAAGATTTCAAATATTTCGCAAAGATTTCGAACAGATTTAAAAGATTTCACAAAGACTTTGGATATATTTCACTAATTTCAAAAATATTATCAAATATTTCGCAAAGATTTCGGCAGATTTCAGAAAGATTTCTCAGGAATTTCAATGATTTCCCAAAGATTCCACTAATTTCACAAATATTACAAAATATTTCGTAGATTATCCAAAGATTTCAGGAAGATTTCACAAAGATTTCAATGTGTTCCCAAAGATTAAAAAAATTTTAAAGGTTTAAAATAAATTAAATAATTAATAAATAAATAATTATTTATATTATTTAATTTTAATTATTTATATTATTCATAAATAATAAATAATTAATTAATAAAATAAAGATTTAAAATTTTAAGATTTAAAATATTTCGCAAATGTTTCGGATAGATTTAAATGATTTCACAAAGACTTAAATTATTTTACAAAGACTTCAGATAGATTTCAGTAATTTCGCAAATATTATTAAATATTTTGCAAAGATATCCAAAGATTTCTTAAGGATTTCAACGATTTCCCAAAGATTTCGATGATTTCCCAAGGGTTTCACAAATATTTCACAAATATTTCACTAATTTCACAAATATTACAAAATATTTTGTAGATTTTCCAAAGATTTCAGAAAGATGTCACAAAAATTTTAATGATTTCAACATTTATACAAAGATTTAAAATATTTCACAATTATTTCGAAAAGATTAAAAATATTTCACAAAGACATCAATTATTTCACAAAGCTTTCAGATAGATTTAAAAATTTCACAAATACTTCAACGATTTTCCAAAGATTTCATAATAATTTCACAAATATTACAAAATATTTCGCAAATATTTCCAAAGATTTCAACGATTTCACAAAGGTTTAAAAGATTTCGTAAAGATTTCAGATAGATTTCCAAGATTGCACAAAGATTTCAATGATTTTCCAAAAATTTCGGATAGAGGCCAACTATTTGAAGTATTTCACAAAGACTTCAATTATTTCACAAAGATTTCACAAAGATTTGAAAGATTTGAACAAATTTCGTACAAAAATTAAAAATACCAATGTTCATGAATGTTTAAACGATTTCAACTACAGAGTATGAAAAAAAGTACTTGCTAGAGCGGAAGTATAAATTTAAATTTGTTAAGATACTTGAAAAAAAAAACCAATAAAATTTACCTTAATATAAAATAATTATTATTATCATTACAAATAATAATAGACAAATAATAATAATTAATAGTAAATTTTGAAAAATTTTGGTAATGAAATTTGGGAACTTTAGTTAAACGTTAAACTACAACTGAACTATCAAGATTATTAGAATGGGACCTCTATTGATAATTGGATCATAAAAGTATCCATCCTAGGCTAAGTTTAGGACTGGGTTCAAGAATTTGAATGATACTACGTTTATGAATGGATAGTGGAATAGAATAAATTATTAGTTCTAGGACGAGTTCTAGAATAAAGAGGATCATAACCATTGATGGTCCAATGGGACTGGGATTTCCCGGCCATTAGGCCAGGCACTTTCCTATCATTTCTTAGCCACAGGTCTATATGCAAACGAAATGAGAATGTCTATTTTTGAAAAATTCAAACGATCCGATGAATTTAATCATTATTCGATTTAAGAGGGGGGAAAATCAATACTTTGACCCTCCCTGGTTTATTTCTAGGGGTGAAGGGTGAGGGGGGTATTCCCTCCTGTGCCCATAGGGCTCCGCCCCCTCTGGTGCTTTTGTCTTTTGATTTTTCTTCTACCACCCAGTTTGACAGTCCATTAGCATATTCAGGTCTTCAGGGTGGCCAGTAGCCACTGACCGGAAAAAGCGGGAAAACCCTAATGATCCTTGAATTTTGTGCACCGAGGAAAAGCCGGCAATTTTCAGAAAACCCTGTTTTCAAGAAAATTTCTCTTTTTTCCCATTTTTTTTACATTCGTCTTTTTAGATACAAAATTGTTCCTTTTGGAATGAAGATTTAACTTTCGGTAGAAAAGTCGTCTTTTTTGTTTGAAAATCAATTCATTTTCATTAAAAAGTCTACTATTATTTTTTTGGTTTAGAATTAATCTCTTTTGTTTCTGCTATTTGTTTGAAAATTGTATTATTTTTTTGAAAATTCAACTATTTTGTTAAAAAGTCATCCTTTTTTATCAAAAATGCAACTGTTTTTTGATCATTCGTTTTTTTTTTTGGATAAAAAATCCGTCCCTTTGGATTAAAAGTTCAACTTTTGGTAGAAAAGTTATCTTTTTGGTTAAAAATCCATCTTTCTTGACTAAAAATTCAATTATCTTAATGAAAATTTTTGTTTGGTCGGAAATTAATTTTTTTAATTTAACTATTTGTTTTATTTTTATAATGTATATATTTTGTTGACAATTCCTCTTTCGTAATAGAATATTAATCACCTGGGTAAAAAATCCACCTTTTTGGTTGAAAATTTACCTTTTTTAGGTAAAAATTCATGTATTTTGTTAAAAATTCATCTTTTTTGTTAGAAAATTAATCATTTTGGTTGAAACTTCATCTTTTTGGTCGAAAACTCAACTATTTGGTTAAAAATTCATTTTTTAGTTCAAGATTCATAATTTTAGATAAAAATTCATTTCTTTGGTTTAAAATTTAACTATTTTATTGAAAATTCGCTTTTCTTATCCAAAATTAATTTCTTATCTGAGTATTTACCTCTTCAAATTTTTGTTGAAAATTCATCTGTTATTCTGTTTCTGGTTAAAGTTTAATCTTCTTTTTTTGAAAATTCGACATATTCGGTTGAAAATTCAACCTTTTTGTTGAAAATTTGTCTCTTTTACTTGAAAATACAACTATTTAGTTGTAAATTCATCTCTCTTGGTTGAAAATTAACTTTTTTCTGAAAATGAATCTTTTCGGGAATAAAAGTCAAATTTTTTTCTGAAAAATGCGACTTTTTACTTTTTAGCTAGAAAACTCAACTCGTCTGCTGAAAATTCATTTTTTTTAATTCTACTATTTTGTTGAAAATGCAATATATTTCGACTTGACATCTTAGAAACATGGTCAAATTAATTTCTAAGAAAACTTTTTCTCATATCTCACGCCGTTTGGACCAAAATTTAAATTATATATTTTTTAAAATAGTATTTTCTATGAATAAACCCGAAAGTTATAATTACTTCCTGAGACTTTTTTTTATATTTTGCGTCGTTTGGCTCAAAATTTTAATTTTCGACTTCTTCATTTTCAATGCATAAAACAAAAAAAAAGCGAGTCATATCGAAACATGTTTAAACAAAAATTGTAGATATTTTGAAGAGCTTCAATTCTTTTCTTAAACTTTTTTCACGTATCTGTTGTCGTTTGGCGTAAAAACGGAACATTTGATTTTTGGATATCATTTTCGATGGATAAAACCATAACCGTTGGTCAAGGAATGCTGGTTAAAGAACTCGTTCTTTCTTTTATGCCCTAAAAAAAGTGTGACAAAGCTCGTTTTGATCCGTGCATTTTATCGCGAGTTATCGTATTTACGGACAGACGGACAGACAGACAGACAGACGCCATCGCCAAAACTTGATTTTCGGCTTCAGGGGGTCTCAAAACGTTGAGATCCGTTGAAAAACTGAGTAGTCAAATTTCGGACAATTTTAATACTTTCTCAATCATAAATTATAATAATTAATAATAAATTTGTAGTTTTTTTTGTGTCGTTTAGCTTGTGTCGTTTGTCCAGAAATTTAATTTTTTTACCTCTAATTTTACTTTATTAAAATTAAAACAAAAACTATTTACTTTTTCCGTAGCTTCCGTCGTTTGTCCAAAAATTGAATTTTCTATTAATGATGTTACACTTAGAATTAAAACCAAAACGACGCAACCTTTCAAAAAGTGATTTTTACAAAATATTTAGATGTGTTTCAGGTGGACAATTTTTTTTATCTAATTTTTTTTTCGTAGCTTGTGTCATTTTTCCAAAAATTAATTTTTTTATTCTCAATGTTATTTTTCACGATTAAAACAAAAACTACGCATCCTGTAAAAAAATTATTCATAACAAATTTGTAGCTCTTTTTTGGGTCAACAACTTTTGTGTATTTATTTTTTTCGTAGCTTGTGTCGTTTGTCCAAAAATTTAATTTTTTGATTTTTCTTATAGTTTTTTACGAATAAAACAAAAACTATGCGTCCTATCAAGAAGTGATTTTTGGCAAATTTATAGATCTTTTTGGGAGCCTAATTTTTCTTTGTTTATATTTTTTCGTATCTTACATAGTTTGACACAAAATGGAATTTTTTGTTTTTCATTATTTTTCGTACGATCAAAATTTGAATTTTCGATTTAAAAATAATCAAAAAGTTGTTATGATTGTCTTGCAGGGCTTTCAAAAAGCAACATTTTTCTTTTCTTTACTTTGTTTCATATCGTGCGTTATTTGGCTTAAATTTTCATTTTCGATGGATTTAAAAAATTTTTTAAATGCTATAACTTTTGGAATTTCTATCGAAAATGGCTGATTATCAAACTCGTTCTTTCCTTTAGAACCTAAAAAAAGTGTGCCAAAGCTCGATTTGATCCGTTCATTTTATCACGAGTTATCGTATTTACGGACGGACAGATAGACAGACAGACGCCATCGCCAAAACTTGATTTTCGGCTTCAGAGGGTCTCAAAATGTTGAGATCCGTTGAAAAACTGAGTAGCCAAATTTCGGACAATTCTAATCTCGCTGCAACAGAAGAAATCCGCAAACGACATGCAAGGCATGGGGGATGATGGTGGGGGGTCGGTGACCACCCGTGATGCTGTCGCTTGCGGATTTCTTCACTTGGACATCTTTGCCACATATTGAGACTTACGCAAGGGGCAGTCAATGAACTAGGTTACAAATTTGAGGGGGTTCACGCCAAATTTTACGGTTCGTAACAGTGGTGGTGGGGGGGGGGGAGTCACTGGAAGTAACATTACGAACTTTAGATAATATTTATCTTGAGTAAAAACTCTACTATTTGATTAGAAATTTAATTATTTTGTTGCAAATGTAACTAATTTGTTAAAAAGTCATCTTTTTTGTCAAAAATTCAACCACTTGTTCGAAAGTTGAACTATTTTGTACAGAATTCATTTTTTTGTTAAAGTTTCATCTCTTTCGTTGAAAATTCAACTATAATATTTTTGGAAAATTCATCTTATTGTTTAAAAAATCGTCGTTATTGTTGAACTCTTTTGATTGACATTAATTTTTTTTGTTAAAGGTTCATCATTTTATTTGAAGAGTCATCTCTTTGGTTGAAAATGTAAGCTTCTGTTGAAAATTCGTTTTTGTTTGAGTGTTTGCTATTAAGAATGAATTTTATAAACTATTACATTTTTTGTTCGAAAGTGATATTTTAAGTTAAAAATTGATATTTTCTAGTTGAAAATTCAACATTTTGACTGAAAATTAATGTATTTTTTGGTTGAAAAATCAACTACTTGACTTAAATTTTAACAACTTTTTGAAAAATTGCTATAGCTGATGCATCATTTTAGTTGAAAATTGATCTGTTTTGTAGAAAATTCGTTTGTTTGTTATTTGTTTGAAAATTATTTTTTTTTAATTTCATATTTTCATTGTAAATTCAACTATTTGTTTTTAAAAATTTGTATTTTTTGGTTTAATTGTATAGTTTGGAATTAATTTTTTTGAATTAATTTTTTAAAATGAAAATGTTTATTTCTATTTTGGTTAAAAAACATCTTTCTTCGTTGAAGATTCAATTTTTTGGTTGAAAATTTATCATTTATGGTTGAAGAAGTAATATTTCTCGGATTCTGGGTTAAAAATGAACTTTTTTATTGAAAATTCAACTGTCTTCTAAAAAATTCGTCTTTTTGGCTTAAAAATTTAACTGCCTTCTAACGTGTTCGTCTTTTTGACTTGAAAATTCAACTGTTTTTGGTTGAATTTTAATCTTTTTTTTTTGAAAATTTCCACTATATTGTTGCTCCTCGTAGGTCAAAAATTAAACTACTTTGATAGTCATCTTTTTTAAATGAAAATTCATCTTCTGATTCATCTTATAAGAATGTTTTGAAACATGTAAAAATTGTTCATTTAACAAATTCTATATTTCGTCAAACTTCTTTATTACGCCGTGAATGGATTCTCAACAGAAATCATTAAAAAAATATTTAATATTATTTAAAAATATAACATTTCTTGGGAAAATATTGTTTTTTTTTTATTATACAAATTTCATATTTTCTGACTAAAAATGAAATTTTTTTTGTGAAAATGAGCGATGAACTATTTTGGTTAAAAATGCAACTATTTTGAGAAAATTCGTTCTTTTCTACGGTTAAAAATTAATGTTTTGAACTGAAAACATAACTGTTACATTTTTCATTAAAAACATATCTTTTAGATGAAAATTCATGTATTTTGTTAAAAATTAATCTTTTTTGGTTGGAAATTAATCTTCCTTTGGTTTAAAATTCATCTTTTTCGTCAAAACTTCAACTACTTACTTGAAGTACTTTTTTAAATACATTTTTTTCTTTAAAGATTCATCATTTTAGTTGAAAAGCCATATTTTTTTATTGCGAATTTAACTTTGTTTTGCTTACAAATTACTTTTTTTTAATTCGTCTATTTGCTTAAAAATTCATGCATTTTCCTGAAAATTCGTTTTTTGTGGCATAATATTAATCTTCTGGGTCAAAAATCTATTTTTTGGTTCAAAAATTCAAATATTTTGCGAAAGTTTTTTGTCGTAACAAATAAATTTTTTGAACTGAAAATACAACTATTCCATTTTCCCAGAGACTGGGAGCGAAGTGTCGCTCGCTACTTTTCTCTTCTCTAGGTAGAGGGGTGAATACAGCAGGACCGTATCTTCTCTCCGCAGCCTA
>JAWWEA010000113.1:36595114-36608387 GCA_035222095.1 Andricus quercuspetiolicola | reverse complement strand
GGCATTAAATCAACACCATAGAAGTGCCAAAGATGGCAATAAAACACTTTTAAAGTCGCATTGTGTCTCTCGATGTGCCCGTAGAGTGCATACTTTGAGCATCCACTTGGAACATGTCCGAGTGTTTCTGGCTCTTGCTTGCACGTTGGGCAGTCGGTATCGCCTACAGGTACATTCATTATGCGCTCGCGGTAAACTAAGGTGTATATGACACCGTCTTCACCGACAAAAAACATCCCACGGTCTCGGATCTCAATGGAGCAGACTTGAGAAACATGTAGGACAGACCCATCGATAGCTTTTCTCTACGTATAATGCCGTAGAATTTACCATTAAGGGGCTTGTCAGCATGTTCTCTTAGTAAAAGTGAATGTTCTGCTTCCTCTACATGACTTATGAGCACCAAAGGTGTTAGTGACGCTAGGTCATGTGTAGTGTCGCAGGAATCCAATGGTAGACCAAGCTCCTCTGCGGCCCTATCTGCGGCACGGTATAGAAACGCCGCAGCATTGATGACTTTATGTTGATGTACAAGTTGCATAAGAGAATCTGTGCTATGTAGAACTGAGCAGGCTATATCCAGAACCGTTCTTCGATAAAGGTACTCCAAACTCAGCAAACCTCTATCCCCTTCATCTCTAGAGAGGTATATTCGAGGTACAAAAGATCTAGGATGACGATTTCGATGGATTTTCATAATCTTGCGTGTATTTTATTCAAGTTGTTTCAACTCATTGACGTTCCATTTTATTGCACCAAGCGTGTAGAGCAGTATAGGAACGTCCAGCATATTGGTCGCCTGATCCTATTCTTCCCAGATAATTCGGAAACCCAAATTTTTCTGAGAGTTTGTCTATATCTTTTTTTAAATGCGGTTTTCAATTTACTCACATTTTGAGTTTCCGCTTGCGGTATTCCAAGATATGCATATGTTTCTTGATTACCAACATGTTGAATTACCACCTATGAGTTGAATATACTGATCGTCACGCAATGATGTAGTTTCTAGTCTTCGTTTGTGTAGGTGGACGCCAGCATTTTTTTCCAATCGAAAGATCATGCTAATCACATTAAAGTACCTATTTAATGCCTTTCCAAGGATACTAGGGTCATCTTTTGAAGAGACAATGAGTTCAAGGTCGTCTACGTATGAAAGGTGGCAGACCTTATACTCTCTTCTATTCGACGGTCCACATAGGTAGCCAGAGCTCTTGCCTCGGAGCACAATAGATAAAGGCAAGTGGGAGATGCAGAAAAGTATCGGACTTAGAGAGTCTCAATGAAGGACTTCCCTCTTATATGTGACATATCTGGTAGTTACTTGTCTTTTGTCAGATTTTATGGCAAATCTTGTGCGCCACAGGAGCATGAGCTCTTTCATGTGTTTCACTATTCTTGAATGCATCTCCAGACACTCAAGGATTTTGATAAATAGCTCATGGTTTGTGCTATCGGATGCCTTATGGCAGTCAATCCACGCGATGGGCAAATTGAGTCGATACCTAATCGAGTCCTTGGTGATATACCCGTCTATTAAAAAGTTCTCCCTGCAACTTGCTAGCCCTCTCTTGCATCCACGTTGTTCAATTACTCCACTTCATTCTGGCTCGATAGATGTTAATATCCTGTCTTCAAGGATGCCGGTGAATAGTTTGTAGCTGGTGCTTAGGCAAGCTATGGGCCTGTAGTTCTTTGAGCTTGACAATTCTCTGGTTTCAGGGATAAATACCACGCGTCCTTTCACTAACCACAATGGGATGGGTTGTTCTCCGTTTAAAAAAGTAGTAATTATACGAGCCAGATGTTGGTGCGTAGAAATGGACATTTGCCTTTGGCAAACTTTACGAAAGAGTGATATATATGAAGTGCGTTCATTTATCTGATAAGTATCTCCATATACTTTCTCGCAGAAGACTTGAGCCTCTCCTCGACTAGGCGGATTTTCAAAGGCAAATGAAGTTTTATTGAATACACGGGAAGGATGAGTAGAAACGATAGAATTTTCCTGAATCCACTTTACTCGCCACTCAAGGCGCTCTTTGGCTGTTGGAAGGGCTCTTATTTTTTGCGTTTAGTGCTGCTTGATTATCAACAGTTTACACTTGTTCAGTGTGTGATTTTATTTCGTTGAGTTTCGAGCAAGTGCCCTACCTTTTGGAGTGTATTCTTTATTTGATGTTATGTAGCTAATCACGCATTCAAGATTGAATGCATGCCGTCTCACCGTTCTAATTTTAAGCTGAAACTGTGCAATACGCTCGCGAGTCTTACTCAGCCGTACTAAGATATTATTACTTCTACTGTCGCTAAGCAGGGAAATTGCCCTCTCGTGAACTACACAGTTCAGATTCCAGAGATTAGCATCTTCGGGGAGTAAATCGTGGAGAGCGGTATCAGCTTCAGCTAAATTGTCCATCCTGAGGAAGATTTTTTTGTGGATTTTTGATTTCCTAGTTCCCATGTTGGTATTTTCGGCTGCCTCACAAGGTCTTCTTGCTGGAGCGGGTGGAATGTTTGCTGGAGGATGTGGCTCTTCTTCGTACTGATAAAAAGCTTCATATCCCTTTCCGTGTAAAGTGGACGCCTGATCTCTTAAATACTGAGGCTTTGTATGAGCATATTCCGGGTACATATTGACCCAACGTTTATGTAACCTCTGCATGTATCCTCTTCGCGCCGGTGAGCTTCCTTGACAACAGGTAAGGTTGTCCCTCCTAAATTGGTCCGACCATTTAAAACGATGTACTGGCGTTTATCCGGGGCCATTGAATAGTCGTTGCCTCGGTTTGGTCCTATTGCCACTCCCAACTGAACCATGGATAGGTTGATTTTTAACGGTACATTATTATTAAATGTGCTAATTTTTCTCTCAGGCTTAAGATGGTTAGAGTCCAATATGTCGAAGCCATTATTTGTTGGAGTTGGATTTATGAACAGCTTTCATGGGTCAGTCCCAGTATATATCATCAGTCACGGCCTCATTTTTGTAATGCAATCAAGTGATCTCATAAGAGCAGTGTACCAGATTTGACATGTTGGGCGAAGCCTGGTTTTGCCCCATTATTATTATTATTATTATTAGTTTTTTAAAACTTGTTCTCTTGTAAACCCGGGTTTTCATCATAGCCATGGACTAATCCAAGTGACTGATGAGATAAGGATGTTATTAGTTATTTTAATACGATGTTTGAAATCTTTTACGATGACGATGTTGGAGGTACAACATTAGGGGCATGGTTTAGTTTGCAGTTCGTCTTCTTCCGCTGATATCCTTACACAGCGGTCGCGAGTGTTGGAGGTGACAACAGTCGCCTCTGGATGGTTTCCTAGAGCTACTATTATGTTGGCCCACCTTCCACCCACAGGTACTCATGACTTGGTACTTTGCTACTTAGTACAGACGCGAAACGCGGCAAATGATTATTAGATTCGTACGTGTCAGGCGTTGTTTCGGAACTTCATATGCTGCTTGCTCATTCGTCATAATTAGCGAGTATACAAACTGGAGAGCCCGTCTATAGGGTTCCGATTATCATAATGGAGAGCCCATATATTGCCATCCACAAATTCATTTTAAGGAATCCTATAGGGATCCATCACTCATATTGGAGAGCCAATTTATAGGGATCCACCTTTCTTGAAAACGCTAGTTCCCCTGCCAACGATTGAGGCCAACGATTCAAAATATTAGTTTTATTTACTGTAGACAGCGAGAAACAAACGCAGTTTCAAGCATGCACACGGACTCGGACATATTCAAACAAGCGTCAAGAATTAAAAGTACGAAATTAAAGATATGATTATCGCAGTCATCTGTTATGTACGCGGGATGGCCATAGAAGGCGATGTTAGACGCTATCATTTTTTATTCCCAGAAAACTCCGGACGATACGGCACGTGTTCAGCAATACTGCCTTCTGAATTAGATGTAGCGAATTTCGAGCTTCCAGCTCTTCATTTCTCTACAGCAGTCCTTTCACGGTGCATTCAGTGCTCGGATATATTCACGTGGATGGTTCTCTTGAGCCTCTCGAGATCAGTCGTGGACCAGGCGAGTAAACTAAACGAGTATGTAAGAAGAGGGCTGACATTGTTGTTAATTGCCTTTGTGATGTTCTTCGCACTGAGGTCGTACGCCAGGATCAGGCTGAGGTAATCCGAAAAAGCAGTGTCAATCGCCTTTTGAATTGTAGAGTGGAGCGCACGCCTCGCCTGCAATAACCCAAGGTGCCTGTACGATTCTTCATCAGTCATCGCCCCAACCAGAGCGCGGTCGTCTAGTATCAGTGGAGCATTTATCCCTCCACGGGAAAAGTGCAGCTTTCTGCATTTGTCCAAACCCAGAGATATCATTAGGTCATAAGGGCACTGCAGCAAGATGTTAAGTAGGCTGTTAAGTTCATCTGTGCGCTTGCGTAAACCTTTATGTCATCCATCCACGGGTGGTGACTGTGCTGGGACCCAGCCACTCCCACTTCTATTTTGAACCCATAGTACGTGTTGCTGAGTGTTCAACTTAATGACTTCAATGCTAAGCAGAAACATAGTGCGCCGAATGAATCACCTTGGAAGATTCCTCGTTTAATTGGCTTTGACCGGGTATCCCTCATCACCCCACGACTAAAATATTTAATCATTGTGCACCACATGTGTATAGCGTGATCCATAAACGGGATGAAGTGAGGCTAGATCTTATGTGTCTTAAGGCGCTCAAGTAAATTATGGTAGGGTATTGAGGTGGTTCACATTAATTTCGAGTCTTGTTTTTGCGATCTGAAAGTCCACGATGGAAACGTTTATCGTCTGACAGAAAAAGTCCTATTATGATTCCCTCTTTCGATTGCTCTCTCAAATCGTCGCAGTCGCACTGACAGGCCCATGCGCCTCTGTTTAAGATGGGTAATAACTTCGTCCACGTTCGTACATTTTCTTAAACTGATGTTATGTGGGCGAAGGATCTCCTCCACATGGCGAGTCAGCATCTGACAGCGATTGCGGTTTCGGAATTAGTACAACCTTCCCAGTTTGGCTCTCATTGCCAACTAACCGGAAAAGGTCTTTGTTGATTCTGCACTTCGGCGAACTATTTCTCACAAATAGTTCTTGATCTACGAACTATAGGATGGCATCAATAGAGCATACCATGACACGCAGGCTTTCCTCAATGAGCTCTTCATTTAGCTGAACAGGTGCAGGGTTAGGCTTCAGCGACCATAAGCCTAACGACTGCAGACCATAAGAAAGTCACCCAGCTGCATAACCTGGATTCAGCTCCCGCTCGTACATAGCGTCTCGTGTTACGGGCATATGAACCTCCCCTTTCATCGCAACTGCGGGTTGTGATGTTGCTCGTTGTTGTTGCACCCGTTTGTCGATGTTATTTATTTCGACCACGGATATAAGGTAGCGCCGCTTGGTAGATCCTAACTCTCGAAAGTGGTACCTGATCACGTCTCCATTCATTTCCGGCGTCCACTTGATCCTCTCTTTTGCCTGCCCACCCTGGCGTTTCTGACAGAATGCATTTTCAACCTCCAGTATTATTCGGTTGATGGTTCTTCTAGAAAGAAGGTTCTCGTCTATAATTTGACGTCTTCGCTGTTCAAGGCCGTCTTCATTTACTGTTTTTATATCCAGGAAATTCACTACAAATTTTTGTCGAGAGAACATCCCGTCGAGAGAAGTTGCGGTCGCTCCCGTCTCGTATTCAAATTGGTAGTGCATAAAGTACTCATCATGATAAGTTTAAAAGTTGATGCACTGCCGTGGCATAACCGTGGAAGCGGTATTGATCTAACGTTTGGGTGTGCTTGCCATGGATGGATTTTTGTCTCCATTGCGTTTCTAATTCCTCTATGGCTTCTGCCCTGATATTCAAGGCCACCACTGAGGACGAATTCAAGGGCGTGTGATTTAGATCCACTTTATATATGGTGTTGTAAAGCACAACATCTCGCTCGCTATTGAAATAGTTTCACTACTGTATAACTTCTGACTGTGTGTCGTGTTAAAAATAGACTTTTAGTCGCCGAAATACTGTGGTGCATTTGGTGCTTCGTCGTTTATACGCGGATGGTTATGTTTACACTTTCAAGGCCTGTGTTCAAACATTTGATGAGGCCAAGGCAGCACGCAAGTATTGGGATGACATAGGTGCTGATTGTCCTGGTCTCGTTTGTTAATTTAAGGAAACTGTCCAGAATCAATCTGAGTCTTATAGTAAAGGCAGCCGTTAGACTTTTATTAACTATCGTATGTTGAATGACTAGATTCATGAATACCTGCGCATTTATATTGCTCGCCCTCATCCCTTGCCTCGATTTTATTCTCGCACTCGCTCTCTAGCTCTGCGCTTCCTAATTCTCCTCTGGTTAAATGCATTATTCTGCATTTAGCTGGCCCGAACTCCATGTAGACACTATTGTAAAACTGCTTTATAACACCGACCACTTGCTGCAATTTTTGTTCTGAACTAGCGTATAGCTTTACCTCATCCATTTATAGAAAATGGGTCAGTTGATTACCATCCTCATTATCATGTATTCTGAATCTGCCGGGGGTCTATAATCTCAACAAATAATGCTGGTATCAATATATCCATGTACCGAGGGTGGATGATTTTAGCAACAAGGTGTATCAGCTTTCTGGGTTTATTCCCTCTCTTATATTGACTAAATCGACCCGAATTGTACCTTACTTTGCTGACATCCATACCCAACCTGTTCTTCGAAGGTCGATCTTGATCCCCTAATGGGGCAAAAACTGCATATTTAGTCTGAGTTCTACGGCCCAACGTTCTAATGGCTGTCACATCTGCACACTGCACAAGGATTTGCACCTCTAACGCATTTAGTATTGCATTTAAATGCATAGGCAAAATCTTGCTGTTAAAGTGTCCTATTAGTGCACGCATTTCCTTTGTGATGTTCATCTTGGGCAAAGAATGCCCTTTTGTTGGTGCTACACGTTGGCTGTTTCAATAGCCAAAAGTAACCTGTTTACACATACTGAGCGTTTTTTGTCTGCTAGATTCTGCTTATTTATTCTTGTGGCTAGCTCTGGGTACTTAAGTAAGAAGAGTCGATGGTGTTCTGTCCTCAGACTTTCCCACCGTCCTTCCGCCACAAAATAAAGGCGCATAACATCTCTGTTCATATAGTTCGTTCAGTTGAATCGTCTTCTAGGTCTCCGAACATCTGCTTTCGCCTCTGGAGGTTGTGGTGACGCCAGACCATGATTACGTTATGCAAAAACGTTAATTGCCACTGCTTGATCGTGTAAGGCGACTTCTTCTAACTGATGTTGATTTTCGACGTTTTTCCACGCCTAAGAAATCTGCTGTTTATTTTCCATTACTCAGTGTTCTCAGATAAGAAGATTATTTCTGATGTCCTTCATCATACCGATAAGTCTTCCCATTGAAACTTTTTGTATGTTAGGATACTTCGCAGAAAACTTCGTTCTGAAGTTGTATCCCCTTTCGCTTTTGAATTTATCCTTCGTACTTTTATAGTAGAGAGGCACCAATTTCTCTTTCATTGTGATATCCCACTTGATGCTTTTTCACGGCATTTCTGTTGAGTTGGTTGGTTGCAAATTGCTAACGCTAACCAAAGTATCCTCAGCAGGGATAGCTGATGTTCCACTGTTTACCGTTTGTCGCAGATGTTTTCGCTGGACATCTGTTTGATGAGTGCGATCTGCCTGACCATCCAGCAGTTCAAAATCACCACCGTTCCGCATGCTGTGGCCCCCACCAGTGACTCAAGGGGCCTAATGGCCCTGACCTAATGGCATTTTCGAAGACACTTAGCCTGGTCGTGCCAAAGAGCCGCATTCAGGATGTAACATCTATGAATAATGATCTCAGATGCATGTACAAACGTCACATCCGACAAATTTGGTTTTCCTAACTGTCAGCGTAGCATAAAGTACCTGCAACGAACATGGTTGCCGTCCCGGAAATACTTTATTCATTTGGAGTGGTTATGTAGACGACGTTTCGCAACTTGACATCTCGCGCCGTCAAAGTCGTCGCGGAATACTGAATGTTGAACTTCTTGACAACACGATTTTTCTAGGTACAGCACATATAGTCGTAAATGGACAACACTCTCATCTTCTTAGAATGTTCAGGAAACGCGAAGAAGTGCGAAAAGTAGCGTTTCTGTACAAAACAGTTAAGGAGGCTGCTGAAACACTTGGCCTTGATTTCAATATCAAGGGTGAGCAAAATGCATCGAACATTATCCATCTCGAGTACTCACTCCTGAAGGTCCAGGTCAAGAAAGTACAGGAGAACAACTTCCGCAAGCATCCCCTACACGAGAGGACGCACGGCATCTTCCATAGAAATATCAACGATCAGTCGATGTCGTACGAGCTAACGTTTACTTTCCTTAAATCACGTAAACTTAAGTCAGGCACGGGAGGTTTCCTTTTAGCGTGTCAAGGCGGTGTCGTTTCCACTTTAGGATACCGTCGCCACCTTTTGAGCCAAGAGATTCCTGATGATAACTACAGAGCTTGTCATGCACAGCCCGAGGATCTAGGACACATACTATCCAAACGCTCCTAGGGAAATTGAGTCAATTTTTGAAAATGAGAAGTGCCGCAAATACTGGAACTTCACATTCCCGACAATTGCTTTTGTTGCGCACTTGAGGCTTCACATAGTTCTCCTTGACTTCGAGAAACGAAACATGTTCGTTGTCGAATTTTCAGCACAAGCCGGCAAAAACATCACAGCTAAGCGGAATGAAAAGAAAGAGACGTACAAAGGCCTTATAAGGAAGTTGCGACTGATATATCCCCAGGTGAAGAGCTTCACAAAGTGATTATATAAACCTCTCCACTCGGGCCCGTTAGTATCCATGGTCTTTCGTTTCAGGCGTCTCTTACTCCACTGACACTCTTCTTCATGCATTTCTTATAAACTATTTGTCGCGACACTTTTCTGTCCTGACGTAACCCTTCAGTTTCCTTGAAGGCCACACACTTTCTCATGCAAGCTCTTGTGTTTTTATGGCTTGTTTCATCTTTTTGTTTTAGGGACTAATCCACACATTCCTACTATTATTTCCTCAGTCTACCTCTGTGCATGCTACTATTTACTTTATCTAGATATACTTGTTTCGTTAGTCGCTCTTTTTTCATTCTCTTAACATGCCTCAACCATCTCAACAAATTTATTTCACTCTTGTCAAACAGTGCCTCCGCGGTATATAATAAATTGCCAAGAGGACGTAACGCATTCTTGTTTATCACCTTGCCTAATATCGAACGCTTATTTCAGATAAAAAAATGCACAGAAAACTTTTCGTTTACCCTCAAACTTTTTTCTATGATTTGTCTAAACCTACATATCTGATCCGCCCATGAGTTTCATCACATAAGTCCACATTGGACTTCCGAGATCTTTTTGTCTATTATTCCCATTACGCTATTAATAAGAATTTTCGAATATATTTCATTTATGATGCTTAACAAGCTGATACCTCTGTAATAATTGCAGTTGCTTTTATCTTTTTTCCTTTATATATTCGGACGATAATCGCCTCTTTCCAGCTGCCTGGATCTTCGCCCATCTCAATACATAAATTTGTCAACTTGCACATCCTGTGAGGTATATCTTCACCACCGTATTGAAGAATTTCAGCGTGAATGCCATCTGTACTTGCAGCTTTACCATTATTTAAGCTTTTAATGACATCCCTAATATAATTGTCCTTATGTCCGTTTCTTACTTCGTCCGCATCATATACTATTTCACCCTTGCTATTTATAATTCCGAATAATTCTGTACTAATATCTCTTTTCTTGTTGTCCTTGTGCACTTGCCAATAATATAATTTCTCATTTCCTTTGAAAGCGTTTTCCATTTTGTTTTCTTCTTCCTTTAATTTTACCCTTGCTTTCTTCAACTAGTATTTGTACTGTTTTGTTCTTGTCCTTGTAATAATTTTTTAGTCTTACTGTCACGTCATCACCAAGACCTATGACATTCAACTTTCTTAGATACCATTGTTTCTTTTCTTTAACGGCTAAGCAGATTTTATCGTTCCACAAAACATCCCCATTAGTAGTGAGGTACCACTATTTGGCGCCATTTATTTTATAAGGCTCGAAAAGGTTTTTTAGTGAAAACAGTATATTATATATTTTAAGGCCGGTTATGTTTATTGATTATTATGATCGCCAAGGTATATAACATACATATATATTTACATTAAGCAAAAAGTGTCTATCTCGACGTTGTTGTCTGCGTACACGATTTAAGAGAGATATTATTTTTACGATATTTCCCACCATGTAGGCGTCCTTTATTTATTGAAGGATGTTTTTCCTCAAGCATATACTTCTTTAACAATTTTTCGTAAAATTGATGAGCTATGATATCATTTTTTTCTAGATCATCCGTAAAAAAATAAGTAAACTCAGGCAAAGAATAATTATGCCACATGTAATTAAGAAATATAATACAATATTCGCCACGCACATCCAAAGTCTCACTTTGTAATGTTTTTGTATTCGACCTGTAGAAGGAACAAGGCGTACAAGGCGGCCAAATGGGTACCAGGCTGTTAGTGTTCATCTGTATTCGCAACAATCGCAGCTGGTTTTGTTCAACGCTTGGGGATCTGATCGGCTGTCAATATGCCTATTTTCCTTGATTGTGTTAGGCGAAGTACTTGGAGTACCTGAAAACTGTTCGCACTTTTTTTGAGGATTTCAGCTTTTGTTGTTGGAACAGGTCTACAGTATCACTGCCTGGATCTTCTAAAACGTATAAAAGGTTATGTTCGTTGGCTGTAGACGATATAGCTGAACATGTACTATAGGTTGAGTTTTCATTGTATAAAATTGAGAGTACTCCATCTATTCGCTCCTCCTCAATCCACTTTTTTATTCTCAGTGCATTATTAGGAAAACACATAAGTGGTGTTTCCTTTGTAACTCCATAGTGGAAGCAAGACTCATCTGGAAGGGCCAAACATTTGAACGATAGACAGTTCAGTTCCTCCCATTTTGTGATGAGTTTACTCGTCATCTGTTGAAGCAAAACAGCCTCCTCATATCCTCGAGTGTATATTAGTCTAGCGGTTCGAGCAACGTCAAGAGAAATTTGTGAGAAGGAAATTCATTGAAGCATCTCCTTCAAACCATTAGATACTACGATGTTTACAATTAAACCAATTATTTTGTCGATCAGATAGTCTAGTGAGATCGGAAAATTAATATTATTCCCCTCATTTGGAAAATGAATACTACTTCGAGTAAATAATGCGTTTTATGCATCAGCATACAATTTTGTATTGTTGCAGGATGGCTGTAGAGGCTTCGAAGGTATTTAAGTACCATCAGCATTAAGTGATAAATGATTTATTTTATAATTTTGGAAATTGAAGGGGTTTTTGTTTTCACTGCCATTAAATGCAGTATTCCTCACATATCCCATTATTATTCTTTCTAGTTATTGACGAAGAATAACATTGTCAAGAGCTTCACTATGAACACCCGAGTATATCGTTATAGCTTTCATCTTGTCACATGTAATAGGGTATTTTTCAGTGCCTTGAAATGTGGACTTAGCGTGTGCGAGAAGAATTACAGGATTGATGTTTACTCTGCGAACAAGTAGTGAAGCCTCCTTAATATGTACATGACAATTACTTGTACTGTCCATAAGACAGAACGTATCATATAAATAAACAAGCCGAACTCGTAACTCTACAAAAATAATGAGAAATTTATCTTCATTGAAAAAATTACAGTGTGTCAATTACATTAGTGTCTAAATCATCGATCTTCCCAGCAGTATCATTACAGCACGGAGAGGATGTAAGACTGCTATTGTTGGCATCTGGGTCATAGTTGAGTAAAGCCTCGATGTATGTTCAGTATCCATAAGAATTACTAGGAGGTGACACTCCTTTTTGATTGAAATATACATCCACCACACTGAACAGCGAATGTCGACGACTGTCTGCAGGTCCTACTTTATCCAATGCCGCAGTATCTGCGGCTATTCCGGTAGGAGTTACAATTTTTACTCGTAGACTGAGCATAGTGTGTGCTAGGTCAATATATTTATTAACATGGCCAGGAAGCACAAAATTTGTAAGAGCGTCATCGATGAGAGAAGAAACGGGTTTATAATGAACGCATTGAGAACTCTCTATGGATGTTCACGTTGAGAGCAATGAAAAGAAATCCAACTTTGATTTTAAGCACTCACAGGAATGGGAGTGTAAAAAGAACATTTATACGCCCAATGATTCCAAAAAATATCGATAATTTTGCGATTCCTTGATTTTGTTTTTTTACTTGTACACTTTCTTGATTTTATTTTATTTTTTGTAGAGTTTTTCCTTCTCGATGAAGCTTGTTTTTTGCTCTTTTTTACTTTACCTCTTTTTTTTAATTTTCTAACGTATTCAGACTTACGACGTAAAGTGTACCACGATTAAAAATAGACTAAACCATTTGTTTCGTCCTACTATGCTCATAGGCCGAGCCATTCATTATATTCTCCATTTTGCCCATAGGACGACGTTTCAAATGGAGGCCTGATTCTTGAAGACGATTCTTGACAGAACTTTCAAGAGTTATTTTATTATCCAAATCTTTTGTAATATGCATTTCGGCTCACAGAGATTATTTTCCCATTACGCGGGCCCCAATAGTCAAGAAAGAAAGAACACGACAAAATAAATCCTCAATGAAGCTACCAACACCATGTCCGTTCTGATAAGGGGATCCAACGTATATATGTGGAATTCCCTTTCCATCTACTTGTGAGGAGTAATAATATACGCAAGGACTCATTACTTTTCTGCGATCTAATCAATACGCTTAAAGTAAAGAGCAGCCGTCAGCATAACAAACTCAAATGATATTGGAAAACCAAGGTGGTCTCTCATAACATTCTCAATTGTAGGAAACCCCATATCAAGGAATGACATGTAGTTGGGTAATGAAAAATGATTGAATTGTGTTGTGCCAAAGCAGCTAATCCCTTGCCCCTATGAAAACTCTGCGTCAGAGTCGTGCCTTCACATCGCCTATAACGCGTGGTTCGCAAATATTACAGTAAACAAATAATTTATCAGAAAGAACACATGATAGACTGGGAAGATGTCTAGCAGTATACTCACTAATTTTAATTGTGAGTAAATTATTTGGTGCTATACCAAGAATACGTGATCAATTATCACTAAGTACCAAAAAATGTTGATCAGACGTCAAACATAATTTTTCACACTGTTTCTGT
>JAWWEA010000113.1:36053346-36063567 GCA_035222095.1 Andricus quercuspetiolicola | reverse complement strand
TTAGGTAAAGTGCAATTATCTGATTTTTCAAAGAAATGATCAATATACGGTATATGAAATTTAATATACATATAGTCTCTTAATGTCGATTTCATGTACCGAGTATTTAGATTTAATATACAAATGTATATTAAATGCATATTAAAATTGCAAGAATTTTTAACAGTGTAGTAAGAATATATAGTAGAATTGTAAAAGTAAGAATTGTCAATTAAAAATATTTGTATTTTCTTATTGGGTTCTATTAATTCACTTCAAAATCAAGACACCTATACTGAATGCCATCTAAGTTTGTAACCTTACACTTTTTGCACTTTGTAATCTGGAGTGTTGAAGTTTTAATAAAATCTGGATAATATATCGACAAACTTGAAAAGTGATGTGCCTCTTCCTACACAATAATTGAAGCAAGCTTGAATTTCAGACTTGTTCAAAACTTAGGGACTACGCCTTCAATTAGCTCGAGGTGTTTCATAATTTAAATTCCCGAGTCACGTCATAATGCTCTTTGCAGTTTGCAGTAATAATTCATGAATATAATGGCGGCATTGCATTCTAATAAACCTAAGTTGTACCATTTTAGTCAGCAAATTTTTCCCCAAAAAAAATTCAAAATCGGATATGCTTTAGAAGGCCCTTATTTGAGTTTTGTCTTTTTTATTGATTTCTTGTT
Source organism: Andricus quercuspetiolicola (assembly GCA_035222095.1). Lineage (NCBI taxonomy): Eukaryota > Metazoa > Arthropoda > Insecta > Hymenoptera > Cynipidae > Andricus > Andricus quercuspetiolicola. Next base: position 36,062,894 of record JAWWEA010000113.1, on the reverse strand, counting down.
GTTTTTATGGTATGCCAATTACAAAATACAATAATTAATTAAACTAAAAAAGTTAATTACTATATAAAAATGTGAAAGAAGTGAGAAAAAGTTATTATTTTCCTTTAAAATTAATTTGAAAATTTACATTAAATTATTTAAAATGATGGTAATATAAAAAGGGATAATTTTATGTATAAAACTTTAATACAAGAATTTTCTAGACATTGAGAATATAAGAATAACAAAAAATGAATTAAAAAGACAAAACTCACATAGGGGTCCTGTATATCATATCCAATTTTTAATTTTTTGTGGGGAACAATTTTTCAACTAAAAAGGTACATCTTAGGTCTAATGTCTAATATATTACTTTATCGTCACTTTTTTACAACAATTCACGTCTACACTAATTGAGATATCGAGTTGAAAATATAAAAATTATTTAAAAGATACTAAGAAAAATTTGTATTGTTTTTAATTTGTGTTAATACAACAAAAAACACGTTCATGGCCTCAAATAATTGTATTGTTATCCAATTTCTGCATGGAATGAATGTTGTCGCAGTCTTCTATGGTCTTTTCTTAAAAGCTCATTTATTGAGCTAATCAAAATGTTTAAGATGAGGCATATAAACGTTTCGCCTGTTGTGATTATCAAGCTTCATCAGTATATTATAAAGCTTCTGTCTGAATTTTTTTGCAATCGAAGAAACATAACATCCATCTTCTGTTCCTCTAAAGAAACATGTCATGAGATGTTACACAACGAAGTATAGAGTTTTATACAACTTATATATGAAATGCTGTTAAAAAACGAAAAAGGTGAAGTAGCCAGAAACAATGGCACAAACACCTAAAACGGGAAGTATATATCTGTGGATTGGAACTACATATTCATTAAAATAGTCCCAATCCACAGATATGTACTCTGTAAGAAAAAACTATAGTAAATTTCTCATGCATGTATTGGAAGTAATTAATCAATACACATATTGAAATTTGTCCACACATCGGTATGAGAAAATAGCCATACGTATGTATGGGACTTTTTCCATACCAGGTACCACATTTCTATAATTTTCCTTCTTCTGTTGCTTCCTTCCTCTTTTTGTGAAAAATGTCTGATTGACTGCACTATAAAAATTAGAAATCTCTTTTTTTACCATGTCATTTCTTAGGTGTCCTATTTTTGAACAGGAGAACTTCATGCTGTTATTTTCAATGTAAAACAAATAAATCTGGGTTCCCACCAGTGGTCTCAGTTTAGTACCACTCGAGACAGTTTTTTCTGAGTCTTATTTATTACCTGAAATTAACCCTGAAATAATACTTTTTTCTTACAGTGTGAATCTTATTGCATTCAAAATATTTCACTGTTTCACTGCTAGAACTCCAAAATGTTTCACAAGTGTGTACTCAAACTATTATGAATTAGACGCTTGACGCCATGATTGTATTATACTCTGCTCCTTCTGCTTCATTCTCTACGATTACAGCACATGCGCGCTTCACTCGGCTGCGCATTCTGAAGCCGCGCATCAAAGTTCCATACATGACTGGAAATATTCCCATACCAGTGTATGGGAATCTCGACGCATATGGGAAATTTACAAGTGAGTAACGGATCACTTCCATGCATGTATGGAATATTCAAAAGTATGGAAAAAATGCCATACTTTCGTATGGAAAAATTACGATCTATGTGTATGATTTCACTGAAAATTATTCACAAAGTTATTTTGAATATTGAATATTGACAACAAAACCTTAGTTTTGACTATATAAATTGTATTTCAATCCACATCGCAGTCCATGCAGTTTAATAATAGAATACGATAAAATGATGAATACAAGAATCACATTATTCATCCTCCCTTTTTGGAAATTCGATTTTACATCCTTCTTATTTCTCGTGATATGCAAATAAGTCAGCAATACCACATCCACCTACCACAAAATAGTGTAACACGATCGAACTCGAATACTACAAATAAAAGAGAAGAAAGGGTACAACAAGGAAACTCGTTTGCAGTCGCCATTGACGTATCTTCGGGGCACAAAGTACTGATCGAAGTTGGAACTTTAGATCAGTTTGATGCAACAGCTAACAACCACGTTGGAACAACATTTTCCAGCATATTCAGGAAACCAAATCACTTAGTCAACTCACGACCACTAAATTGGACCCTAGTGCCAATAGGAACGGTTGAAAGCTACCTGAGTGGTCTAACCCTTTACGAGTTTCGAGCACGTATTTCACTCCTGATTTACGCCAATTTAAGAATCGCTCCAATTTGGGCCCTTTCACCAGGCCCTGGTCGATTTAAGTAAGTCGCGCCAAGAAACCGGTAAACGTGCGATAAAATAAGAAGCAAAGATAAAAACAAGAAGGAACGATAAACACGAGAATGGGACCGAAAAAATGTGGCGCGTCAGTATAACTCGTGCTGAAAAAGCCGAGAGCCGGTAGAAGAATATACTTAGTGACGTCGGATCTTAATCCGACGGGTAACGAACGATGGGAAGAAATATTCAAGGAATTTGGTTTTAGCACTTCAGGGAAAAGCCTTCATCTTTCAGATCTGCAGCATTGAAAGTTGAAATTATCCTGATTGATATTTTTTTTTATAAGAAAATATATGATGAACGAACTAATTTTGGAATTTTTATGCAGAAAATGCTTAGATTATATTTCAAAATCGGTAGAAAAGAAATTAAAATGTTTTGTTGGAATTATTTGAGAAAATCAATTAAGAAAATTTAATGGATACGAGGATTTGAACCCCCGACAGAGTTTCTGTTCACAATACTTTCCAGGTCTAGTGATTAGGCAATTTGAAATTCTCAGGGGTTTCCCGGACAAATTTTTGTCCCCGACCAATTAAAAAATTTATTTTTGTTATTTATCTTAAACCAACCCGAGTAAAAAAAAGTCCCATTATGGTCCCATTGGGATCCCGGAAAGTCCCACTAAAGTAACTGGGTGTGATACAAATCAATACTTAAGTACCAACTTTTCTTTAAAATGTTTACAAGTTCAAATAGGGACAAAAGTACTAGTAAAGTTCTATTTAATTTTATTCAAAATTTTTACGAAAGATGATAGGATTTATATCTCAAAAAAGTACTGCTGAAATGGGACTAACGTTCCAAAAACATTCAAAATATATCCCGTTTCACCAGGACTTTTTCAGAACAAAAGTACGAGAAATGTTCCACTTAATTTTGCTTTGCTTTGAGCGGGACTTTTTCAGGACAAAAATAGCGAAAAGGTCCTGCTTATTTTTTTTATTTTTTAATTTCTGAATAGTTTTTGGGACAAAAGTGCTAGAAAAGTTCCATTTTATTTTTCTTCAAAATTTTTACAAGAGCTCATAGGATTTATGTTACGAAAAGGTTTTTCTGAGATTGAACTCAAGTACCAAAGAAGTTCAACATTATTCCATTTTGAACAGGACTTTTTTTAGAAAAAAGTTACCCCAAAAGCCCCACTTAATTTTCTCTAAATTTTTACAAGTCCTAAATAATTATTGAAACAAAAGTACGCGAAAAGTTCCACTTTATTTTTTTCGGAAAATTTACAAGTATTGATGGGACTGATGTCCCAAAAAGTACATACTACCGAAATAGGACTGAAGTAAAAAAAAAATTAAAAATATGTCTCGCATAATTTATTTTGAATATTATACAAGTCCTAAATAATGTTTGGGATAAAAGTACCTCAAAAGTACCACTTAATTTTTTTGAGCGTGACTTTTTCAGGGCAAAAGTACCGGAAGTCTCATTTAATTTTTTTAAATAATTCTAAAAAGTCCTAAATAATTTTCGGGACATAAACATCATCACGAACAATCACAAAAATTTTGAAAACAATAAAATAGAACTTATCCAGTACTTTTGTCCAAAAAATTATTTAGGACTTGCACAAATTTAAATACAAAGCATCCTTTATGAGGAAGGAAAAGAATTAAGTGGGACTTTTCCGGTACTTTCATCCTAGTCCTAGTGAAATGGGACACATTTTGAACTTTTTTGATACTTTGGTCCCACTTCAGCACTACTTATTTGGAACATAAGTCCCATCAGAACTTGTCAAAATTTCGAAAAATAAAATAAAAGGGAACTTGTCTAGTACTATTGTCCCAAAAATTATTTTGGACTTGTAAAAATTTTAAAAGAATTTAGTGGGACTTTTCAGGTACTATTAACCTAAAAATATCTTGCTAAAAGAAATAAGTGTGACTTCTCTAATATATTCATCCTGAAAACGGTCTGGTGAAACGGGACATATTTTTTAAAATGTTTTGATGCTTTAATCCTATTTCAGCACTACCTTATTGGGATATAAGTCCATCAAATTATTTTTATTAATTTCCTAAAGATGAGATGCCTTCGAATTTTTTCAACTTTTTTGTATCAACTTTGTAACATGTTTTCTATTTGATGTACATAAATTAGAAGGAAACATTGAAATTTTCCCTATTTTTCAATATCTTTTTAAATAATTAGGCAGTGCTTTAAACTAAAAGACTATTTTGTTGATCAATTGACATGTAGTTTGTAGAAGTGCATTTATATTTGAAATTTTTAGAATTCAAAATATTTTCAAGCTTGAAAGCTGTGTAATTCTAATCTGAAGTACTGAAATTTCAATTTTCGAAATTCAATTCTCCGAATCAGGTTAGCCGATTTTTACAACGAAATTTAACTGTAATTGAATTTTAAAAAACTCTTACAGTTAAAAATGTTTTCATTTGAACAAATAAAAACTGAAATGCAAACTGAAGCACTCATGATGGGACTTTTTTTAATTTTCAACTTTTAAAATCAAAGCTAAAAAAATGTTTAATTAAAAAATATTTATTTCAAATGCTCAATAACTTACATATACAATAGCAGCTTATAAAACTTTCCAATTGACCAATTTTAAATTAAATGACATTAAACTGCAAAATTCAAAATTTTCAACTTTTATAGATTTAACAGTTCAAAGATTTAGGGATTTAAAATATGAATCCACGGTATAATTTTCAATGCTGTGAATTGAAGAATGAAACAATAAATTTAAAAATTTTTTAAATTATATCATTTCAAGCAATTTCAGGTTAAAAACATTTAAAAAAACGATTAATTTTTTTTTTACTTTTTAAGTTAGAAGTAAAATTATTTTTATTTTTAGTCGTTACAAATATTTAATTGTTGAATTGTTATATATACATCAAAATTCAGCACATTCAATAACAAATTGAAAATTCTTAAAATGAAAAAATTGTTTAGTTTTGAATATATTTAACTTAAAATTTCTCGTTTTGACTGAACATCCGAATGTTGTTAAATATTGAAAAATTGTTATTTTTTTCAACTGAAAAATTTCAAATTGAATAGGTTGTCAATGGAGTATTTTAGAGTGAAACACTATTTGAATAGGATTTAAAATTGAATGAAAGCGTTTAATTACGAATGCATTAATTTGCAATTAGCTTACAATTAAAAATAGTTTATAAAGTTTCAATCAAACATTTACATTTATTTAACTATTAACTACTAAGGCTTTCGTATTGAAACCGTTAAATTTTCAACGTTCAGAACTGTAAATTGTTTAATTTTGCACGGATTCAGAATCTTCTTGTAAAATCAATTATTGTTATTATTATTAAACATTCGAGCTGTAGTTTAGATTCAAAAGTAATTAATTAATTGATATTTACAGTTGATCAACTTAAAAAGTTTTATATCAAACATTTTCAAAATCAAACGCTTTGAACTTTTAATGGTTTAAATTTTCAAAAATAAGTTTTAAAATTCTTTAAATTTAAAATGTCTGCTTAAAAACGAAGACCTAAAGTTCAAAATTTGTAAAGTCAAAATTTTTGGAATCACGCATGGTAAACTGAATGGTTTAACCATTGAAAAATTTAACATTCGAATTTAACATTTAAAAAAAGTTGAACTCGAACTTATGTCAAATTGAATAATATCACGTGCTATGAAATTTGTTCCAAGTGATTGGATAGATTTTTCTCTATTATTTTTTAATTCCTGGTCAAAAAAATATATATTCACTGACATTTACCAGTTTCCCGGTCCAGCGGCCACCTTGCAAATACCTCAATTGTTATTCGTCAGAATCATTTGGTCGTTTTGCCGTATTTTAGAATTTTTACTTGAGCAAATTGAAGATCGGAATAAATTATATTTACTGCAAGTTTTGTTTATCGGGAATATTGCAATTATTTTCATTTACTATAATTATTATCATTTGTTGTAATTTTCATTTTCCTGATATAGCGCATGATCTAAACATTTTTACGATTTGCCATCTACCATCATTTCTTTTAAACTCAATTTCCACGTCACCTAAATTTCACTTGTTGGCTACATTTAGTAGAGTGATGGGGAATGTTAAATGCTGTGAATGAATTTTGGGCACAAGAATTTAATTTCGCAAACTAAACCCACACAAGTGTTCTATAGTGAAACGTGCAATGTTTGCTTCCACCAACGAAGATCCATTCGCAAAACCATTAGGGATCAGCGGGGATCGTAAATTCATTGATATATTTACCATGTAACGAGAACGCATATGGTAGATGCGTGTGTGAGAGTGTGCAAAAACAGGCACGTTCATATACCAATGTAGAATACAGCTAGCATATTTAATTTATTTATAGCATACTGCTAACTGGCCCAGTCTGCATATTATCCATTTCGAGGACCTCTTCGAATCCAGGAGAATTGCTCTTTTTGTTTCTATCTCTCTCTTCCTTTTTTTAAACACACATTAGAGGCCGTCCATAAACTACGTTACCAATTTTGGCCAATTTTTGACTCTCCTGTTCCCCCTCGTTGACGACCGTATTTTTTACTTTGTATGCACTTGTTGGTTACTCTTAAAACAGGGAAAACAGGTTGATTTTTCATAAAATTAAGGGAATAATAGGGGAAAATTTCTTTTAAATAAAATTAATTTAGATATTATAGTGAGTTCAATACGAAGCGCTTTAAATTCCTAGGATTTCAAGTAGAGATATGCCGTATTTTCAAGAACGAAAAAATTTATTTTTAACCAAACAGATGAATGAACAACCAAATAGTTGAACTTTTAAACAAAAGAGACGAATTTTCAACAAAATAGATGAAGTTTTAACCAAATAGGTAAAATTCAACCAAAAAATTTTGCATTTTCAACCAAATAGTTGAATTTTCAAGCAAAAGAGACGTATTTTGTAAAATACAGTAGAATTTTCAAACTGCAAATATAATTTTTAACAAAAAAGTTTATTTTCAACCAAATAGTGCAATTTTCAACACAAAAAGATCAGTTTTCAACCAAAAATGGAATAGTTAAATCTTCAGTTTGAAAAATTAATTTTTAACAAAAACAAGAAATGAATTTTCAACCAGTTCACTTTAACGAAAGAAAACGAATTTAAGATAAAATAGTTAAATCTTCAACCAAGAAGATGAATTTTCAATAGACAAGATTAATTATCAATAAAATAACTATAATTCCTCTATCAAGTAGTTTAATTTACAACCAAAATGATGAATTTTCCATAAGAAAGTTAATGTTTAAACAGGAAAGACGAGTTTTTAACCAAATCGTTAAATTTTTAACTCAAAAAAATGAATTATCTGAAAAAAGTTAAATATTCCGGAAAAAATTAATTCACAACCGAATAGCTAAGTTTTCAATTAAAATTATAAATTTTCAATAAAAAAATGCTTTTTTAAAATAGTTCTCCTTTAAACCAATTAGTTGATTTTTCAATCAAAACAAGGTGAATTTTCAACAAAACTATTGAATCCTCAACCAAAACAGATTAATGTTCAACCAAAGAGTTGCATTTTTAACCGAAAAGAATGGAGTTTTACTAAAATAAATAAACTTTCAACCAAATAGTTCAATTTTCAACTAAAAAATATTAGTCTTCAATCGAAAATGAAATAGTTAAAGTTTCAGTTTAAAACATTAATTTCCAGTCGAAACAAAAAACGAATTTTCAACCAGTTGAATTCAACAAAAAAAAAAAAAACGAATTTATAACAAAATAGTTGAATCTTCAACCAAAAAGATGAATTTTCAATAAACAAGATTATTTTTCAAGAAAATAATTAAATCCTCCAATAAGTAGTTCAATTTGCAACAGAAAAGGTGAATTTATCACAAGAAGATTAATGTTTTAAAAAGAAAGACGAATTCTTAACCAAATCGTCAGATTTTAAACCCAAAAAGACGAATTATCTGAAAATAAGTCAAATTTTTCGGAAAAAATTACTTCACAAGCAAATAGTAAAATTTTCGACTAAAATGATGAATTTTCAACCAAAACAAATTGATTTTTCAAAAAGTAGCTCTCCTTTAAAACAATAATTAGTTGATCTTTCAACCAAAACAAGATGAATTTTCAACAAAATTATTGAATGCTCAACCAAATCAGATTAATTTTCAACCAAAGAATTGCATTTTTAACCAAAAAGGATAAACTTCTAACAAAGTACATGAACTTTCAAGCAAATAGTTTAATTTTCAACTAAAGAAGATCAGTTTTCAACCAAAAATGGAATAGTTAAATTTTTAGTTCAAAAAATTACTTTAAAAAAAACTAACTTTCAAACAGTTAATTCAACGAAAAAAGACGAATTTTGAACAAAATAGTTGAATCCTCAACCAAAAAATACTTTTCGTTCAATTTTTAAACAAGTCGTTGAAGTTTTACCAAAAAAGATTAATTTGTATGCATTCAGTCAAATTTTCAACTGAAAACGATGAATCTTAACCAAGAACATTAATGTAATGTTCTATGAAGAAAGGTCAATCTTTAACAAAATAAGTAAATTCTCAAACAAATTGTAAAGTTATATAGACAAAAAGACGAATTTTAAACAATCAAGTTTACTGTTCAACAAAATAATTAAATCTTCAACAAAATACATGAATTTTCAGACAAATTGTTAAATTTTAAAACCAAAACGACGAATTATCTACAAAAAAGTTGACTTTTCAAAAAAATAATTAAATTTTCAAGAGAAAAATTGAATCCTTAACTAAAACAGATTAATTTTTAACAAAACACTGGCATTTTAATACAAAAAGGATGCATTTCTAACTAAGAAGATTAATTTTCTACCAAAAAATACGAATTTTCAACAAAATGGTTAAATTTTCAACTAAAGAAATAAAGTTTCAACTAAAATGATGAATCTTCAACAAAAAACATTAATTTTTAACAAAAGAGTTCAACATTCAACCAAGTAGTTGAATTCGCAACCAAAAAGATTGTTTTTTGCCAAAAAAAAACTAATTTTATACCAAACAAGATGAATTTTCACCCAAGTAGTTGAATTTTTAACTAAAAAATATAACGCTTTAATCAAAAAGATGAATCTTTAACTGAAAGCAACATTCTTTCTTCAACAAAGCAGTTCATTTTTAAACCAAGCAGTTGAATTTATGACAAAAATATGACTGTTTAACAAAATAGTTGCAGTTTTAACAAAATAATTAAATTTCCAACCAATTACTAGAATTTTTTACCAAGTGAGATGAATTATGAACCACAAAT
>JAWWEA010000113.1:35620884-35637789 GCA_035222095.1 Andricus quercuspetiolicola | reverse complement strand
ATCCAAGGAGAAGAAGCAATAAACCTTAAATAAACCTACTCGCGCGACTTGTTTCGCGCAAATTAAGTAGCGCGTTTCTGTCGCCCATACGGAAAGCCACCTTTAATCATTATTAAATATTGAAGAGCAAGTACAAAAAACTATTTTTAATATTTTAGTATGACAGTTTAATTATAGTTAATATTATTTATAATATTATTAATATAATATTTATAATTATTTTTGTAATAACTCTTTAATAATAATTAATCAATAATCAATCAGTAATACTGAAGAAATTAAAAACTATATCTTAATCTTTTTTTCTAAATCTTCGAAAATCTACATTTTGTTTTTAATATTTGTTGATAACTTTACAAGCATTAAAATTTTTTTTATCCTTTCTAAACATCTAAATATCTCATAGGAAATGATTTGAAATCTTTTAAAACGTTTTGAAATCTTCTCTCAAAATTAATTTTTTTTTAAACATATAAAATTTTCCCATGAATTTTAAGAAAACTTTTTTATTCTCTTGAAACATTTCAAAATTCTTAAACAGCTCCTAAATTTTATTTAAAAATTTTAAAAATCCACATTTTTTAAAAAAAATTTTCAAAACTTTTAAATTTTAAATTATTTTTCCAAAAGACGGATTTATTTCAACAAAATAGTTGAATCTGCAATCAAAAAATAGTTAAATCTTCAACCAAAAAAGATTATTTTTTAACCACTTGAATTTTTAACCAAAAAGGGTGACATTTTTACCAACACAGACGAATTTTCTACAAAATAGTTTAATTTTTTAACACGAAAATATGAATTTTTAACAAAAAAAGTTAAGTTCAAAACAAATAGTTAAATTTGCAACCAAACAGATGAATTTTCTATAAAAGAAGAAAAGTTTTCAACGAAATAGTTACAATTTCAACCAAAAAATATGAATTTACAACTAAAATAGTGAATCTTTATAAAAAAAATTAACTTTTAACAAAGCAGTTTAACTTTTAACCAAGTAGTTGAAGTTTCAACCATAAAAGATTGAATTTTCTTTAAAAAATATGACTTTTCAACCAAGAACATTAATTTTCTACCCAAAAACATGAATTTTTACACAATACATGAATTTTTAACTAAAAAATATCAATTTTTAATCAAAAACGGAACAGTTAAATTTTCAGTGAAAAAAACGAATTTTCAAAGAAAAAAAACGCATTTTTAACAAAATAGTTAAACTTTCAACCCAAAAAGGAACTTTTAACAAATTATAAATGAATACAACCAAAAAACACGAATTTTTAACAAAATCGTTGAATCCTTAACCAAACAAATTAATTTTTAATCAAACAATTGCATTTTGATCTGAAAAGGTAAAATGTATATCAAGAGAAGAATTTCCAAACCTGTTTTAAACTGACTTGAAATTATTCCTAAAAGTTTGAAAAAATATTTCAAAATAAAAAAATTTCTTCAAAATGTTCCAGATTTTTTTCGACAATTTTAGGAAACTTGAATGTTTTTGAAATTTTCTCCAATTGTAAATTATTTTTTAATCTTTTCAAAACTTCTAATCCTTCCAAGGGACGACTAAAAAATCCTGAATAAAAATTCCCGATGTTGCAAAATTTCCGAAAAAGAAAATATTCTAAATAGAAAATTCCCGAAATATAAAAATCTCGAATTGGGAAATTCCCGAACAGTTTATAATATTACCAAATTTAAAACTTCCGAATAATAAAATTCCTGACAGTCTATTACATTACGGATTTTGAAAATCTCAAATAATAAAATTCGCTACAGAAAATTGACGTATTAATAAATATTCGACACTGTCGAAATCCCGACACTAGGAGATTCTCGAATTATAAAATTTCCGAACTTAAACAATTAAAATATTTTTATGAATATTATTTATTAAATGTACAATAATGAAATATCTTCATCAAAGAAATTTTTTTTTAAATATTCAATCTATTTCTTGAATTACTGTTTAGATTTAAAATAACAATAATTGAAAGAAAATTTTCTTAATGCAAGTATTTTTTTTCAATGTGCATAGTAGTTTTTTGAAATGATCGCTCTTGTAATAAAAATCTTGTTCTTGTATTGTTCTTTTACATTGAGAAATATATTCTTTTTCCAATTATTGTTATTTAAAATTGAGCAATAATGTTTGAAACATACACTGAATGACTAAAAGCTTTTTTTATCCAAATATTTAATTATTGTATTTTCAAAGAATAAATTGAACTAATTAAAAAACAATTTTTTAAATTATTTAAGTTCCATAATTCCCTAGTGTCGGGAATTTCGCAGTATCGAATATTTTGTAATTCGTCAATTTTCCATCGGGAATTTTATTATTCGGCAATTTTCAAATTCGATAATATTATAAACTGTCGGGAATTTTTCAATTCGAGATTTTTATATTACGTCAATTTTATAATTTCGGGAATTTTCTATTTCGAATATTTTATTTTTAAGGAATTTCACAGTGTCGGGATACCCTCTAATGTTTCCTCAATTTTTTCTTAAATTTAGCATTAATTTCTAAAGCTTCTAAATATCTTTTAAAATGATGGTATTTTTCTTTAAAAAAATCAAAAATTCTCCACAATTAGAAAAATTGTGTTAAAATCTTCCGGATTCTTTTTTGACAATTTCGGAAATCTTTTGAAATATTCTCTTAAAATTAATTTTTTAAAATAAAAAAGCATTAGAAGCTTCTTCAAAAATCTTAAGAAAATTTGTTTATTCTCTTGAAATCTTTCAAAACTTACATTTTCCAAAATTAATGTGATTCCCGGCTTGAATTTGAATTCCCCGTTAATTCCCGGTTTTATTTCAATTTCCGGTTATTTCTTGGTTTTCCCAGTTAGCAGATACCCTGATTTTTAGGGTGTTTTTTTATCTTGAGACATCGAAATATCACAAGAAATATGCGTCCAACGAAAAAAATGTCCGTAATGTTAAATAGGAACCTATATTTTTTATTGCATATTCAGACTATCCATTAAAAAATACGTAAGTTTTTTGTGAATTTTTTTTATTCTCGACAGATGGCGCTGCATTGGCGAAAAATGATATTGTTGACTATTCAGGGAATGCGCTTCCAAACGAGAGATAAAAATGGAAGACGGCCGATTGTTTTGGGCTGTTTAGTACGGGTTGGTTTGTTCAGGTTCGTTATGTTGCTCAAGTTTATTTGGGTTGGATTTAGTATTTTAGTTACAGTCGTTTGGGTTAGAGTGGGTGTCTTAGTTTCTCTGATTTGAATGGTTTGTTTGTGGTGCTTACGTTCGTTCGGGTTGGATTGGTTTTGTTGCTTCAGTTCGTTTCGATTAGATGTGTTGGTTACGTTCGTTTCGGTTCACTTTGTTGATTGCGTTCATTTGATTTTGTTGTGTCAGTTGCGTGCATTTGGGTTGGTCGTATTGGTTGCGTTCATTTGTGTTAGTGTTGTTGGTGACGCTGGTTTGGGTTGATCTGGTTGTGCTGTTTAGGTTTGCTTGGATTGGTTTGGATGAGTTAACCAACACTATTAATCAAACCCAAGCGAACGTAACCAACAAGACTAACCCAAACGAATGCAACCAATACGACCAACCCAAATGCACGCAACTAACATAACAAAATAAAATGAACGCAATCAATAAAGCAAACCAAAACTAACGTAACCACCACATCTAATCGAAACGTACGTAAGCAACACAACCAATACAACCCAAACGAACGTAAATAGCACAACCAAACCACCCAAATCAGAGAAACTAAAACACCCACTCCAACCCAAACGACCGTAACTAAGATTCTAATTCCAACCCAAATGAACGTAAGCAACATAACGAACCTAGGCAAACCAACCCATACTAAACAACCCTAAAAAACCCGACCATTTGTCTTTTCTATCTCTCGTTTGGAAGCGCATTCCTTGAATAGTCAACAATGTCATTTTTCGCCAATGCAGCACCATCTGTTGCCAATCGAAAAAAATGTTTGAAATAAAACTTGCCTATTTTATCCCGGGGATGGGATGCGGGATAAATTTTTGCGGAGTGGCTTTTCCCGCTCGAAAATAAAGTTTTTATCAGGGACATTTTTTTTCGTTGGACGTGTATTTCGTGAGATGTTTCGATGTCTCAAGATAAAAAAAACACCCTGTATATTTGGGGGAAAGACCAATTTTATTATTTAGAAAATATGTGATTCAGATCTGATATATCAAGAAACAATTTTAATTTGATTTGTAATTATTTATTTTTTGAAACGTATGCATGCTTTTACTAGTGCGATAAGAATGATTCACCTTTGTTTTCTTGAAACGTAAATTGTAGTCTCGTTCTTGAACTTTTATGTGTTTACCTTTAAATATGGTAATGGTCTTTATGGATGCAAATTTAGCTTGAGGAGAACATAAATGCACGGAGGAGCGTTTTGAGACTAGTGACTCTTGCCAGTAAACCATTTCTGATTATATTTGCACGCAAGACCTAACAATTCATACTGAGTACGTCAAGAAAGTCCACGTGTAAAGCATAAAGTGACGCAATATTGAAAAGTCCAAGCATCTGTCGAAATTAACAGTCCTGGAATAAAAATTCCGTTGTTTTATATGGGTCAAATGCGAAAGAATTTTGAAATGAAAATGTTTTTTAAAAAGCCTGTTCTTGTCGGTTTAAGAGAGTAACGCATTTTGTAAAATAGCGTGTTATTAATCTAGAAGAAAACATTATAGATCAGATATGAAGATAAATTCAACACATGTTTTAGAACTTTGACGTAACGAAAAAAATGGATTTGCAAATATTTTGTTAGCTTCATAATGGAGGGATTCTGAATTCAAGAGTTTTAATCAAAACTTTTCAAACACATTTTATAGGGACGACTGGAAAATCCCGAAAAATATAATTCCCGAATAATAAAATTTGCGAATTGGAAAATTCCCAAATTGTAAAATTCACAAATAATAAAATTCCCGAACAGTGTATAATATTACCGAATTGGAAAATTTCTGAATGATAAAATTCCCGACAGAAAATTACGGAATTATTTGAACTAGAAAATTTCAGAATTTGAACAATAAAAAATTTGTTTGCATAAATGTCATTTATTTATTAAAAGTATCTAGTCGTCCCGAAAAATTGGTGGACTTGGAAAAGGGGATGGACTAGTCATCCCGAATTTCGGGATAAGACACTTCGTTATTAAAAATATAATAATCAAACATTTTTATTACAACAAAAAATTATTTTTAACGTTTAAAGTTTCTAAAATTATTGTTTGAATTTAAAATAATAATTGTAAAAAAACTTCATCCAGAAATATGTCTTTTCAATTTTATTTTAAATTCAAACAATTTTAGAAACTTTAAACATTAAAAACATACATTTTTTTATAAAAAGATTTGATAATTGTATTTTTAATAAATAAATAATATTTATAAGAAAATTTAATTGTCTAAATACGTGAATTTTCTAGTTCGGATATTTTATAATTCGGTAATTTTTTGCAGGGAATTTTATTATTCGGGAATTTTCAAATTCGGTAATATTATAAACTGCTCTGGAATTTTATTATTCGGGAATTTTACAATTCAATAATATTATAAACTGTTCGGGAATTTTATTAGTAGGAAATTTTCCAATTGGGGAATTTTATTATTCAGGAATTTTCCAATTCGGGAATTTCATTATTCGGAAATTTTATTATTCGGGAATTTTACAGTGTTGAGAATTTTATTTTTTTGTGATTTTTCAGTCGCCCCACTGTATACACAAATAAAAGTTGTTAGCTTCGGTGTTCTTTAAAAAAAAGTATAAAAACTTCAATTTGGATTTTTTGGTTTCTAAAACTAAATTAAATTTTACTACCAGTAAGTGCACGTGCACGAAGCGTGCGTTCACATCCGTAACTTTTATCAGTCTTCTCTTAAAATTATTATTTTTTTTTTAAGATATGAAATTTTCCCATGAATCTTAAGAAACTTTTTTATTCTATTGAAACCTTTTCCAAATGCTTAAAAGGCTTCTAAATTTTATTTCAAAATTTTCAAGAATCCACATTTTGTTTAAAATTTTTTAAATCTTTCAATCTTTCAAATTTTTAATGATTTTTGAAAAAGACGATTCTTCAACTAAATAGATTGTTTTTTAACAAGTCGCACTTCTAACCAAAAAGATGACATTTTTACAAAAAAAATGTGAGTTTTCAACAACAAAATATTTGGATTTTCAACCAAATAGATGAATTTTCTACCCAAAAAGACGAATTTTCAACAACATAGTTACATTTTTAACCAAAAGAGGAATTTTCAACTAAAATGATTAATCTTCATCCAGTAAAATCAATTATTAATAAAGCAGTTCAAATTTTACAAATTCAACACATGTTAGAACTTTGACATAGTGGAGAAAATAGATTTACAGATATTTTGTTAGCTTCATAATGGAGGGATTTTAAATTGAAAATTTTTATTCAGCATTTTTAAAACACACTTCACATAAAAAAAAAGTTTTTAGCTTCGGTATTCTTAAAAAAAAAGAATAATTCAATTTCGATCCCAATCTTCTGGCTTCTAAAACTTGAACCTATTAAAGTTTACTAGCAGTAAATCCACGTGTGCGAAGCGTGCCTTCAAGTCCATCAAATTTTATTTCCTAACATTAAAAATATAAACAATTTTAAAATACATTATAAAAAAGTTTTGAATGTTAGGAGTTTTTCAGATTTTTGAAGCATTAATGAATAATTTCAATTTGAAAAAGTTCCAAATCAAACAATTTTAGATTAGATAAAATTTTGAAGAAAAAAAAAACGATATTTCAAATGGAATGAAAATAAATTGTATCATTTGTAAATAAAAGCGTTTAAAATTGAATATTTTGAAATTGAAAGTGTTCAAAATTGGAAAATGTTAAATCAAAACTCTCAAAATTTTAAAGTTTCAGACTAAAATTTTGAAAATTGTTCAATTACATTAGCAAAGATTTAAAATTGTATAGTTTTAAATTCAAAGCGTTCAAAATTGACCAATTTTATTTTGAATTAAAGAATCTCGAGATTGAGTGATTACATATAAAAATTTTGAAAGTAGGACAATTTCAAAACGTTCAAAATTGAACAATATCAGATTAGAATTTTGAAAATTGTATCATTTAATATTCAAAGGAATTGAAATTGGATTGTTTCTAAATAAAAGCATTCAAAATGGAATAATTTAAAATTGAAAACTTCTGAATTTAAATAATTTTTAATTTGAAGCGATTAAACATTGACAATTAGAAACTGATAACAGAATTTAATGTTCAAAGTTAAAGCTTCTGAAATTTTAGAATTTTAATTTGTTTTTACATGAAAAACATTATAATTTAATATTCAAATTGACTAGGCAAATTGCTCTAAGATCAAAAAATAAATTCATCATGATTTTCACCGTTCAAAATGGAAAAATTTCAATTATAAACCTTTAAAATAGAATTATTTTAAAACACATTCAAAATGAAGTAATTTTGAACGAAAAACATTAAAAATGAAAAAATTTCTACTACGAAATATTGAAAATCAAATGAATCCGAACTTCATATAAGACTAAAAAAAATTTTAATAACAAGAATCATGATGTTTAAACTTTTTTATACTCAAACACGATAAAATGACATCTATTTTAAGCAAATTTAAATCATTTAAAATAAAAAATTTCAAAATTGTTGGTTATACTTCTCTAAATTCAACCATTTCAATTTTAATTGCAAAATTGAAACTTATGAAAGGGAAACATTGAAAATTCAGAACTCTAAAATTGTAACCATTTAAAATTAAAAAAATTATTGAATTACTGAGGTATCAATTTCATATAGTGGAATTTTGATCCATTTTGATTTTGAAGAACACATTTTTTGCTATTTAATTCCAAATCGATTTATTTTTAACACATAATTTAAAATTCTTATTCATCTTTAAAATCTTTCAATCAAGTATTTTTCAATTTTAAATAATTAATTTCAATGCCTAGTTCTAACATTTTCTCATTTTTAGGGCTTTAATTTGTTCTGGAGGCATTTAATTCAAAATTATTTAATTACAAATCCTTTAAACAGAAAATTGTGCAACTAGATACTCTACACTTTCGAAGAATTAAAAAAAAAAACAGATTATTTTGCGCTTTTTTAAAATTGAAACCAAATAATATAGAATATTTAAATCTAAAATCAAATTTGAACCTGACTTAAATTGAGACTAAACAATTTAGAATATTTAAATCTAAATTTATTAAATTTAAGCCCAACTTAAATTAAAACCAAACCATTTAGAATATTTAAATATAAAATTGACTATCAAGGCTTTCAGTATGCAATTTTGCAATTTGGAAAGATTCAAAGGTAAAAATGTCCTGACTTAAAAATGTGATTGTGAAATTTGAAATTGAAAACCTCTGAAAATTATGAAATTTCAAACGAAATATTTTTGAATTTAAGGTTTTAGGGCCAAAAAAAACTTTAGCTTTCAGGTCACAAAAATTAAACAGTTTTAGAATTGCGCATTCAATTTCAAATCAGGCAAAATTTGAAGAAAAGTTTAGGTCAATGATTCGAAGATTATCTGCGAATTCTCAAAAATTGACAGAAGTTTTTTCAAATGGAGTATTTTCCGAACGAGTATTCGATATTTTCTTTTTTATCTGACGTGGTAATTCTTGCTTTCTAAATTGATCCACAAAAAATTGAAAAATTTGAAAAGTAACAATATGGCGTCTGTTTTTCAAAAATGATTGAAATTAGATTTTTTCAAAAACACATCTTTAAAATTTTGTTGTTGAAAAATAGTTGGAAATATGTATGTACTACATATATCGTGAGTCTCATTTTTAGTAAACCACTGCTGAAAAAAATTGTTTTGGAAAAATCAAATTTTTGCATTTTTCTCAGAAACATCGAAAGGAAAATATCTTCAAATAAAAGTTGAAACATCTACTAAAGTTCTACAAGAACTTTACGAGAAACCTTTTTTATATTTTCTGATATTTTGTTTACATTTTCTGATTTTATAAGAAAGGCATCCTATAAGTTTTATAGGGGCTTAACTATTTTTGAGTTCGAGAAAATTTTTGTTCTTCAAAAATAATTTTTTTTCTCTCGTAAACGATGTCAAATAGCAAAATATATTTTTTGCAGAACTTTTTTAGATGTGTAAGCTTTTATGCGAACATTTTTTTGTAACTTTCGTTATTTCCAAGAAAAATATAAAAACTCGAATTTTCAAAAATTATTGTTTTCAATTTGAAGCACTGGTTTACCATGGTCGAATAGAAAAAGAAAATCCCGAATACCTATGCTCATGCGGGAAATACTGAATTTTGAAAAAACTTTGTGTCAATTTTTGAAAATTCGCAGATAATATTTGAAAGATTGTAACAGATCCAAATCTTTTTTTTTTTTTTTTTGATTAAGCTGTGAAACATGTGTATATTTCAAATACAAAATCATTCTGACACCCCAAGCTGGACCTCTGTGCCTGATTTGAAATGAAATTGATCCACTGGCATTTTCACCGTTCAAAATTGAACAATTTTAAACATTATGGACCTTTAAAGTTTAATTATTCTAAAAATTTTGAAAATTATATGCTTTATAATTGAAAACTTTCAAAATAAATAAATTCAAACTTGAAGCGTTAAAAATTAAACAATTAAAATTAATATACAATTAAAATTTTAAAAATAAAAGCATTCTTAAATTAGGATCTTGAAACTAAGCCTTCAAAAATGATTAGTTTTTAAATTTTGCATCATGCTTTTTAAAATTCACTCATTTTAATCTGAAATACAGAATGAATCACTTGAAAATCAATTATGAAGTTTTTCCATGCAAGCAGGGCAACTCCATTTAAGACAATTTTAGAAGATGTCAAACTGACGTATTTAAAAAAGTTAATTTATAAACTTGAAAAAATTCAATCCAGGCACTCCTTTCTAAAATAAAAATGTTGTCAAATCAGTTATTTTAAAGTTTAAAGTTTAAAGAATAATTTCAATAATGTAGACATTCGTTTCCGTTGGCTTATTAAAAAAGTAAAGCTTTTAAATTCGTTTGTTGTTAACATTTGAAGCTATTAAAATTTAATAGAGACGTAGTTTGGGAATAGCTTCTAGTTTTTAAGATCATGGTAAAACTAAATAAAGAAAAATTTAATGCTTTTCTAAAGTCAAAACTTCAAAGAAATAGTGTATAAATTCTAAATTTAAGAATCATCAGAAAGTTTAGCTAATATTTAAAAAAAATCATGAACTTGTAACAGATCAACAATTATGGGCAGTACAGAACTAGATAACCAACAAGATTGGAATTTTTCAGGCATGCGATAAAACATTCTATAAAATCTAAATCACCATTTAAAAACAAGAGAGAAGCCCACTTCCGAAATGACGTTGCGCTTATTTAAGCCCGAAAAAATTTGATTAGAAACAGTTATCCATTTTCGGGGAAGTAGAAACGTCAGCTGACAATCTCAAAATAACACTGACCACAAATTTGAACAGGCTAGGCTGCGGATTGCGATAAAATATGTTATCTTTAGTTGAAATGAAAAACAAAAACCTACTCCTGAGACACAGAGTTTCTGAATGAGGGTAACAAAGTTTTGGCCTAAAGAAGTGAAAGTCGGTTTTCGGTAGCGAGTGAAAATCGAATTTCCAATTTTTCACAAAAAAAAACTTGCTCCCGAGATATGGAGAAGCTAAATAAGAATAACTGATTTTTGATAGAAACAAATTATTGTCTTCTGAGAAAATAAAAATTTAGTGTGACGCTAAAACCTTAAGTGAAAATTAAATTACATTTTTTATTACCGTATTGAAAAATGAGAATGCGAACAAAATTTGTTATCACGTGTATTTGATTTTTTAAGAATTTTTTATGCACTTAACCCATTTTTGAAAAAAATGTTGGTTATCTAGTTCAATTATTTTATGAACAAAGACTCTTTGACATTGAAGTCTGTTAGTAATAGTATAACGATTACGCGATTTTTGCCTCACCCTATGCATGCATCATTGAAATTTTTCCAAGAAAATAATTGTTGTTATGTTATCCTAATAAAGAAACATATGTTTCTTTTTTTTAAATGACCGAACTAAAGAATTCTTTTTAAAAAACAACCTTTTAATGTTCATCATTAATATATTTTTTCTTCTGTTTTAAAGTCTCCCAAACATGGTTAGTAGTTTTAATGTGTATTTTTGTAGTTTTAAAAGTTTTGTAGTTTCTTGACACAAATCGCATATTTTAGTAAATAAAACATACTCAATCACTTTGAATGTCGCTTGATACTACATGATATGATAATAATATATATTTATCATCTTTAAAATTTCTTTAACTTCAATTTAAAATTATAGTTTTGAATGCGCAATTCTAAAATAGTTAAATTTTTTAGGCCTTGAAACTGTTTTTTTTTTGCTTCAAAAGCTTAAATTCGAAAATATGTATTTGGTTTGAGATTTCCTAATCTTTGGAGATTTTCAATTTAAAATTTCACAATGACATTTTTGTCAGGACAATTTCATTATTAAATCTTTCAAATTTTCATACTAAAAGTCTTTGTAGCCAGTTTTATATATAATAATTTTAGATTTAGTTACTCTAAATTGTTTGGTTTCAATTTTATAAACGTAAAAAACCATCTGGTTTTTTAAATTCTTCGAAATCGTAGAATATGAAATTGAAAGATTTGATAGTTGCACAATTTTTTGTTTAGAGGATTTGTAATTAAATCATTTTGAATTAAATGTGTCCAGAAATAAATTAAAACAATGAAGAATTAAGAAAATAATGTTGTCAAATTCAAACCTTAAAAATGAAAAGATTTTAGAACTAGGCATTGAAAATTGAATTATTTTTTATTTGAAAGTGCAATTTCAAAAATTAGAATCATAGCGGTATTTTTTTGTATTCTTGTTTTTTTCAATCTAATATCTTAAGATTTCCCGAGTTTTAGACAAAGATTTAAAAAAATGAATGATTTAAAATTGAAAAATATTTTATTGGGAGATTTCAAGAATGAATACGATTTCTAAATTAAGTGCTAAAAATAAAACGATTTAAAGTTGTAAAGTAAAAAATTGGGTTGTTTGAAATTAAAATAGATATAACTATCTGAAATGTATACCTCAGTAATTGAATAATTTCTATAATTTTGAATGGTTACTTTAGAGTTCTGAATTTTCATGTTGAACGCTGAATGTTAAATTTTTCCCTTTCATTACATATAATTTTGCAATTAAAATCGAAATGGTTGAATTCAGAAGAGTATAAGCAACAATTGAACATTTTTTTACTTTTGAATGATTTAAATTCACTAAAAATAGTTGAAATTTTAACGGGGTTGAGTATAAACAAATTTTAATATTATAATTCTTATTAATCTTTATTTTTAGTTTTAAATGTTTCTCACTTAGAATTAATTCATTTTGAAGGTTTTTTAAAATAATTCAATTAAAAAGGTTTATAATTGACCATTTTTTCATTTTACACGGTGAAAATGATGGTGAATGATTTTTAATCTTAGAACAATTTGCCTAATCAATTTGAATATTAAATTCAAATGTTTTTCATGTAGTAACAATGTAAAATTCTAGAATTTGAACCGCTTTGACTTTGAAAATTCAATTCAGTTTTCAGTTTCAAATTGTCAATGTTTAATCGCTTTGAATTGAAAATTATTTAAATTCAAATGTTTTTAATTTTAAATTATTAAATTTTGAACGCTTTTAATTATGATATATACAATTTTAATTCCTTTGAATTTCAAATATCCAGTTTTTAAAATTCTAATCTGATATTATTCAATTTTGAAAAACTTGAAATTATCCCATTTTCAAAATTTCAATATGAAATCATTCAATTTCGAGACTTAATTCAAAATAAAATTGTTCAATTTTGAACGCTTTGAATTAAAAATAATACAATTTTAACTCTTTGCCAATGGAATTGAAACATTTTCAAAATTTTGGTCTGAAATTTTTAAATTTTGAGAGCTTTTTGAATTAATTGCCTTCAGAAGAAATTCAAAACAATTAAATAAAAATAATAATAATTTGTCAAATTCTTCTTTTGAAAGTTAAAAGAAATGAATCATTTAAAATTGAGAAACATTTTATTCGAAGATTTCAAGAATGAATAATAATTCAACATTAAGTGTAAAAAATTGCACTATTTGAAATTAAAAAGATCAAAACTGAGTTGTTGGAAATTAAAATATATAAAAATTGAACTATCTGAAATTGATACCTCAGTAATGAAACAATTTCTTTAATTTTTAATAATTACTTAAAGTTCTGAATTTTCAGGTTGAACACTGACTTTTATATTTTTCCCTTTCGTAGATTTTAATTTTGAAATTAAAATTGAAATGGCTAAATTTTGTAAATTATAATTGACAATATTAAAATGATTAATTTTTCAAAGTTTTTTCAGTATAATTTGGTTTGACAGATTTACTAGAACAAGTTTCCATTTCAAACGGTGAAAATGAGGGTAAATTTATTTGCTGATCTTAGAAAAATTTGTCTAATCGATCTTAATGTTACATTCTAATTTTTTTATGGTTGCGTCTAATCGTCCCGAAAAATTGTCGGGTCTGAAAAAATATATAACTACTCATCCCGAATTTCGTGACGACCAGACACCTCATTTTTTACGTAATAACAATTTAAAATTCTAGAATTTCAGAAGCTTTGACTTTGAAACATTCAATTTGGTTTTCAAATTCAAAAGATAAACAATTTTTGTTTTGAACGCTTTTAATTAGAAGATACAATTACAATTCCTTTTAATTTTAAATGATCCGATTTTAAAAATTCTAATCAGAAAAATTCAATTTTTAACTTTTTTAAATTATTATATTTTCCAAATTTTAATCAAAATTATTCCATTTCGAGATATTCAGAATAAAATTGTTCGATTCTTAACACTTTAGATTAGAAACTATACCATTTTAAATCCTTTTTTGATTAAATTTACAAGTTCAATTCCTTTTCATTCCATTCGAAATAGTTTTCTTTTTCAAAATTTTACCTGATTTGATTTAGAACGTTATCAATTACAAATCGTTCAACTTATTTATTTTAAAAAATTTCAAACGCATTTTCTATGGTTTATATTTTTGATGTTAGTAAACCAAAATGCAGACGTAAACGCGCACTGCGCGCGCGTGCATTTACTGCTGGCACATACAGTAAAGTGTCAAGAAAAACAGAACAAAGGATTTTACACTTGGACTTTCGAGTATACTTTTATTCTTATCTTAACTCAATCCGAATACGGCAAAGTCTTACCTGTAATGGTGACGTCAGTGTCTTGGTTAACAATGACAACTTTCTTGGAAGGCTTGATGACTTCTTCAGGTTCCGAGCCCAGGCGCTTTTGTTTTTCCGCGTCAGTCTCTACATGTCTCTTTCTCTTTATGATCTCCACCTCCGACTCGCTCGAGGAATCGCTGTCAGAACCAAGGCGAATTTTCTCATCGGAATAAGAAGCAGCCAAAATAGCAGAGGCATTGAGACTTGCCATTCTCTTACAGACCACCATATCCTTCAAGTCCATCACCTCCGCGGCTTTTTTCTTCCTTTTGACAATAGTCTTCTTGACCTTTTCACTTTTCACACTCTCGCATTCTTCCTCTGAAGAAGACGAAGAAGATGAAACGCTCTCGTGCATGTCCCAATGCTTTCCTCTCAATCCTGGAACGTTTCTCAGCTTTCTCTTTGGAGCAGTCTCTTGTTCATTTTTTATCTTTTCCTGTTTGTCCTTCTCTTTTTTAATAACTGCTTCCTTCTCTCGTTCTTTCTCCTTTTCCTTCTCCTTATCTTTCTCCTCCTTCGCCTTCTTTTCCTTCAGCTTCTCTTTCTCTGGTTTAGGCTTGCAGAATCCTCCGAGGTAAACTCCACCTGCTTCATTTTCATACAAACAGTGAACTTTCGCGAGAGCATTCAAAGAAGCAACCCTGTGTCTTTTAGGCCCACTCCAGAACCCAAAAAGTCTCATTCTTCTTGCTCTTTCGTCTGATGGAGTTCTGGTTCTCTCCTTCCTATCTTTCCTCTTCGAACTCCTTGCTCTTCCATTTCTCCAACTGTCATCACTACTATCAGAGGCACTCGAACTTCCGCTCGTCTCAAAATGTACAGCTTCCACCTTCAGATCGACCTTTATCATACTTTCTGCATGGTCCTTGGTACTTGTTGCGGCCTTCGCAACTTCTTTCGAATCCTCTTCTCCAGACTCTTCCTTGTCTGGGTCCTCGTGTTTGTCCTTTGAAACTTTTGATGCTTTTTTGTAAGTCTTCTTCGGAACCTTTGCTTTGGAGACATTTTTCGAAACCTTCTTTGGTTCTTCCTTAACTTCTTTAGCTTTCTCAACTTCTTTAGCTTTCTCGACTTCCTTTTCGTCGATAACTTCCTTCTTTATTTCGCTAGTATTGATATTCAAATTAACTTCCTCGTTAGCAGGTTTCTTAGCCTCTGAAGCCTTTTCCAAATCCTTAGTCTCAGCTTTCTTTTTAGCCTTTTCTAAGTTCCTTGACTTTTCTTCTTTCCTCAGTATTAATTTTTTAGGTGGTAACTTTGCCTTCATCTGCTTATCGAGAATAAGTTTTTTCTCCACGACAGGCTTACTTTTGGGTATTACTGGCTTCTTCTTAATCTTTTTCACTGCTTCATTGTTGACTTCTGTTAAAGACTCATCAGCTTGGAAGCACTTGACTAGTTTCAGTTTCTTTTCAAGGAACCTCTTTGCTACGGAAGGATTTCCTTTTTTCGCTAGTACTGTCTTCTTCGGACCAGTTTTCTTACCCGGCTTCACTTTCGGATCCTTTTTTCTTCCAGGGGATAACTTTCCTGTTGAGTCTACATCAGTTGTCTTCTTGCGTTCAATTTTCTTTTCTTTCATCAATTCCTTGATAGTCTTTGAATTTTCCTTGACTTCCGGTTTAGGCAGTTTCAATTCCTTCTTCTTCTCGATTTTCTTTTTAACACAAGATGCTTTATTGTCAGTTGAATCGACTTCGTCAATGTCATTTATTTTTTCTTGTGGTTCTTCGTCAGTTTTAATTTTGGTCCTTTCCTCGACTTTATCGAGTTTTCTTTTTGGGTCGGAAAGGGTCTTTTCGGTTTGAACTTTCCCATCTGACTTTTGACCCTTTTTCTTGTCAACACTCTCAGGTACCTCTTCTTCATTTTTATCTTCTGTCTTCTTCTCGATTACCTTTTCAGTCTTCTTTTCAGAATCTTTGATTTGTTTCTTTTTGTCATCTGTCTTTTCGATTTTTTCTTTCCTCCTTTCTTCGATTTTCTTCTTCTCTTCTGGTACTTTTTTCTCCTCTAATTTCTTCTTCTCAGTTTCAATCTTTTTCTTGATCTCCTCGACTTTTTCGAGTTTCTTAATTTTTTTCTCCTTTTTAGCATCCATTGCCGCCGTTTCGATAAGCATGCGGCGCTTTTTGACAACCAATGATGGTTTGGTTGCCTTTTTGGCAATAATAGCCTTTTTTTGCGGCTTCATTCCGCTGTCTTTATTCACATCTTAGAAGCGAGTGAAAAGGCCCTGAGATAACTGGTTTTTTGAATTTGAATTCAAGACTATCTGGTTGCCATTGTTGATTATGATATCATATCTCTTATCCACCGAAGATCTACCTAAAAACAGACAAATATTTGGTAAATGGGTCATTCCATTTTATTTCACCGAAGTTGGTTGCGGGCTAATTAAAAAAAATGTTGTTATTTAACTATAATCAAAATCCAATGTTGTCTGAACTTATTTATCACATTAATTTATCAAATTCCTTTTTTCTTTTTAGAAATTCGATTTTTAAAATGCAAAGACAGAGAAAAATGTTAAATTCATGAGCATTGTAGAATATACCTCAAAGCAGTCT
>JAWWEA010000113.1:35508834-35519646 GCA_035222095.1 Andricus quercuspetiolicola | reverse complement strand
TAAATCTCCTTTCTTTTCAGATTTCTTTAATCTAACTTCCACCTTTCCAGGACCAAAATTGATCAAAGTAGCAGAACATTGAACCTTTTTTTGAACGACTACATATCCCATGTCTATAAAAATGTAGACAAGAATTATTTTTTCATTTATTTATTTGATAAATTAATAAAAAAAACTACTAAACAGAGACAGATCTATGATTAGAAAAGTAAGAAAAGCATATGATATACAGTGTAAATAATACATATATTAGGGTGCTTAATACAAAATTATAGTTTTTAATTTTCCAAACGTTACTTCCTTAATTTCTCCACTTTGATAAAAGAAGTACTACTATAAATTTTATTTAATCAACTTTTTTTTGGAGGTTCCGCTAAGCCTTCTTATAAATAGGTTTTCTTAATTTTCGATTCTATAAAAATACAAATTGGAGGCTAAAAAGTTATTTCACCCTTAGATAATATTTTTTTCAATTATGGAGGAATAAGTCTTAAATTTTATAAGACGAAAAAATTTGTTGAGGATATTATCCGACTTGGAATGCAAAAATTTATAATTTAATAACAATTAATTGGCTGAAATGGACCCTAAACATCTTTTTCCCTAAATAATTATGCCAGCATTTCTTCTAAAATATGATTAAAATATTCCCCCCAATGAATATATATAATTGATAAAAAAAATCTTAATTATCGATATTTACAAAAACACATTTTTTATAGTTCAAGTACTTTTATAGTACTCGAAAATTTATTTTTATCTATAATTTATCTAAAAAGGATTTAGGCTGTTATAAATTATTTTATCATTTTTGTAAGATAAGATGATTATATTGACTTTTTAAAAATAAAAATGTCATTCTAGTGATCTTTGAATTCTATTGAATTATTTTGAATTTACACTGCATTTTTGGAAATTTCTTTGACATCCACTGAATTTAATGGATCTTTATTGGATTTTCAATTTTCTTAATTACCTTGATAATTTTTTAATTTACCTTGAATTTTTGTTAATTTTATCAGATGTCTGTTCACTCTCATTTATAATTGGTTTGGATTTTTAAAATTTGCATACATTTACATTAGTTATTTTTATATGAATCCTGCTTACTTTTAAATTCACTCTGAATTCTTATAAACTTATCATGAATTCATATAAATTCATTTTGGATTGTTATCAATTTTATCGTGCTCTTTCGAATTCACTTGATTATTATTATTATTAATATATTTTTAATTCTCTTAGATTCTTTGGAAAACACTTGACTTCTTCTAAGTTCACTCAATTCTACTCAATTAAATCAATTATTCCTTTATTTTTTTCAAATAACCCGGAAGACTTTTAAACTCACTTTGAATTCTTAGGTTTTTATCAAATTCTTTTGAATTCACTTGAATTTTCTAAATTCACTCCAAACTGAATAAATTCAATTATTTTTTGAAAATATTTTTGAAGTGTTTTCAAATCATTTATATTTAAAAAAATGAAACCTGAATTTTTATGCTTTCATAAAATTCTTCTCATTTCCTATATATTCCTTCAAATTCACTCGAATTTTGTTCAACTCATTGTGTTTATTCTTGTATTTTTTTATTTTTTATTCTATTCACTTAAATTCTGTCGTCGTTGCTCTGAATTCTGTTCACTCCCACGTTACTCAGTTTGGTGTAAATCTTTTGATTTTTTGAATTTCGTTCAATTCACTCAAACTCTTATGAATTTGTTTGAATCATATTGTTCTATCATATTCTCTTTAATTCCCTTGAATATTGTTATTAATTTATTCTATATTCCTTCAAACTCTTTGGAATATACTTAAATTCTTCCCAATTCATTCAATTCTACACAACTCAGTGGATGTTTTGTATTTAACTTTCTAATTCCCTTGATTTTTGTAAAATTTACTTTAAATTGAATAAATTTCAATAATTTTTTCATTATTTTGTGAGTGTTTGGAATTTTTGTAAAAGTTAACTTGAATTTTTATGAATTACACCGAATTCTCCTCATTTCCCTTTTATTCCTCCAAATTCACTTTAGATTTATATAACTAATGGTTTTTATTTTTTAATTTTTTTTCAATTCAGTTAAAGTTTATTGAATTTACCCTGAATTCCGATCACTCCCATTTTACTCAATATGATAGAAACATTTTCATTTTTAATTTTCGTTAAATTACTTGAATTCTTATAAATTTCATCAAAATCTCCTGAATTCCCTTGAATTCTATCAAATTCACTACCATTCCACTGAAATCAATGAATCAATTCGGATTTTTCCTTATTCATTTGCTTTCTTTCAAATTTTACTTGATTTGTTTTGAATTCACTATAAATTCTTACGAATTTATCCTGGATTAACATCAATTTCATCGAATTCTCTCAAATTCCCCTGAATATTATTCATTTATTCCGAATTCTTTTAGATTCTTTGTAAAACAGTTGAATTCTTTTAAATTCACTCAGTTCTATTCAGTTCAGTTCATTGAATTTTTTTTTTAATTCACCCTGAAGTATTTTAAACTCACTTTAAATTCTTAAGCAATTCATCGAATTCTTTTGAATTCCCTTGAATTTTTCTAAATTCTCTCCGAGCTTAATGAGTTCAATAAATTTTGTCAGTGTTTTTAAAATGTTGTCAATTAATTTGAATTAAAAAAAAAACTAAACTTGAATTTTTATGAATTTCATTGAATTCTTCTTGAATTTCTTAAATTACTATTAATTTATACTGAATTCCTTTGAATTCTTCGGGACATACTTGAATTCTTCCCAAGTTACTTAATTCTACTCAATTCAGTCGATTTTCCGTTTAATTTTTTTAATTCATCCTGAAATCTTTTAAACTCACCTTGAATTCTCATGAATTTCATTAGATCCTTTCAAATTCCCTTGATTTTTTTTTAAAAACTCACTTGAAACTCAATAAGGTCAATAAATTTTATTAATATTTTTGAAGTGTTTTGAATTTTTGAAAAATGAATCTTTAATTTTGATGAATTTCATCGGATTCTCCGGATTTCCCTTATGTCCCTATAAATTTATTTGACTTTTATTTAATTCATTGTTTTTATTTTTTTTCAATTTATTAAATTCTATCGAATTCGCCCTGAATTCTTATCACTCCGATTTTATTCAATGCGGTGGAAATTTTTTGATTTTCAATTTTCGCTCAATTCACTTAAATTCTTATGAATTTTATCAAAATCTCCTGTTTTTCGGTGAATTCTTTTTAATTCACTACCATTTCAATGAAATCAGTGGAACTTTGTGAATATTTTCCAATTCATTTGAATTCTTTTGAATTTTACTTAAATTTCTTTGAATTCACTCTGAATGCTTAGGAATTTATCATGAATTCGTTTAAATTCACCCTGTACTCGTATCAGTTTCATCACATTCTCTTGAATTCCCTTGATTTTTATTTGCTTATTCTGAATTTTTTAAAATTCTTTGGAATATACATGAATTCTTTCCAATTCAATCAATCCTACTGAATTCAATAGATGTTTTTTTAATTCGCCCTAAAGTCTTTTAAACTCACCTTGAATTCCTAGGAATTTCATAAAATTCTTTTGAATTCCCTTGAATTTTGATAAATTCACTTGAAACTTAATGAATTTAGTAAATTTTTCTTTATTTTTCAAATGTTTTGAATTAATTTGCATTGGAAAAAAACTGAATTTAATTTTTATGAATTTCATCGAATTCTTCTCATTTCCCTTATATTCCTCTTAATTCACTAAATGTTATTTAATTAATTGTTTTTCTGTATTTTTCGATTTTTTGATCAATTCACTTTGATCCTGTTGAATTCGTCCTCAATTCTGATAACCCTCATTTTACTAAATTTGATGAAAAATTTTTGGTTTTTAAATTTCGTTCAATTCACTCAGATTCAAATGAATTTCATAAAAATCTTCTGAATTCCCTTGAATTCTTTCAAATTCTCTACTGCTTCACTGAAATCAATGGAATTTTTTGGATTTTTTAAAAATTTGTTTTATTTTTTCGAATTTTACTTAAACTTTTTTTAATTCACTCTGAATTCTTATGAATTTATCATGAGTTCGTTTAAATTCACCTTGGATTCGTATCGATTTCATCGAATTTTCTTGAATTCTTTTATTTTTATCTATGTATTCTAAATTTTTTAAAATTCTTTGTAATATACTTGAATTCTTTCCAATTCACTCAATTCTACTCAACTCAATGGATTTTTTTTAAATTCACCTTGAAGTCTTTTAAACTCACCTCAAATTCTTAAGCATTTCATAAAATTCTTTTGAATTCCCTCGAATTTTTCTAAATTCCCTTCGAACCTAATGAATTCAATAAATTTTGTTGAAACGTTTTCAATTGATTTGAATTTAAAAAAACTAATCTTGAATTTTTGTGAATTTCATCGAATTTTTCTCATTTCCCTTACATTCCTCTAAATTCAACTGAATTTTACTTAATTCATTGTTTATGGTTTTGTATTTTTTGACTTTTTTCAATTCACTTAAATTCTGTTGAATTTCTTCAACAACTCCTGAATTTCTGTGAATTCTTTCAAAATTACTACTATTTTACTATCAATTGAACGTTTTGGATTTTTTCCAGTTCATTCGATGTCTTTTGTTTTGTTTGTTTCAGAAAATTTAGGGCTTATTCCTCAATACATAAGAAATACTTTCTAGGGATGAAAGAATTTTTTGCCTTTAATTAGTATTTGTAAAAATCGAAACCAAGGAAAATTCTTTTTAAGACCTAAAACATTCTAACGGAACCTCTAAATAATTTTTTAAAAATAAAATAAAATTTATGGCAATATTTTTCTCAAAAAAGAAGAAATTCGGGGGCTGGGGGTGGCGTGTGGAAAATTAGAATTTTCGTTGAGCACCCTAAAATATATTACAGAAATTATAAAATATTCCAGAATATTCCAGAGCACCATACAAGAGTTTAGATTTTTCGTCAACATTGAAGAGAATTCCAGAAAATATCTTTCAGAACTTTTTAAACGAGTGCAAAAGATTTTGTAACATTGCAAAAAAATAATAGGGACGTAGAAAAAAAAACAGAATTTACATCCAATTTTATGAACGGAAGAATATTTGAGAACATTCCATAATTGTCTAGAAAGTTCGAAAATAATTAGGAATTCTCAGGTTATTTAAAGCAATCCAGAAAACTTAAAAATTCCCAGAAAAGCTGAGAACTTTACACATTTTTCAGAATTCTAAAAAGCCTTCAAGAATTATTCATAATATTGAAGAATATTCAAATACTGAGTTTTGATTTTATGTTGTCGACTAGTGTAGTGAACAAATTTTTTGTCGATGGAATGACGGTTTTAG
Source organism: Andricus quercuspetiolicola (assembly GCA_035222095.1). NCBI lineage: Eukaryota > Metazoa > Arthropoda > Insecta > Hymenoptera > Cynipidae > Andricus > Andricus quercuspetiolicola. Next base: position 35,514,305 of record JAWWEA010000113.1, on the reverse strand, counting down.
ATCTACTGGTCTAATCCAAAATGGTTATAGCCTTTAGCTGTAGAAAAATTTCTCCCTAACTCCGCTGAGATTCGATCCCTGGTATACAGATTGCCGGTCTGGTGTTGAAGCGTCCAGAGCATTAGCTCCAGCACCAGACCGGCAGTCTGTAGACCTGGATTCGATTCCCAGCGGTGCTGAAGAGGAATTTTTTTCACAGCTAAGGACTGTACCAATTTTTGTTTAAACTAGTTGATAAAAAATCGCCATTCCATCGATAAAGAATTAATATTCGAATATATTTAAAGAATTCTAAAATACTTTAAACTTTAAACAAAATTGAATTATTTAGAAATATTCAAAATGAAGTTCAATATACCAATAAGGTACTCAGGTGTGAAAAGTCCAGATATCCCTCCCTTTCTGTGTTCAGATCTATGCGTCTCAAGAGGGTATGAATTTTCTTTCATGAATTTTTTTGCCAAAAGCCTTTCGAAAGCCATGTCAATATCGTTCACGCTAGGTATGGCATCTTCTCTATCAATTATTTCCCAGTCCTCATCTTAAACAAAAATAACAGAAGCTTCATGTTTTTATTTGCTTTAAATAAAAAAATCATATTTTTCTATTATTTCATATTTATTATCTTGGCACCTGTAAGCCTTTTCAAATCTGCTTCTGTAACTGACATACCGCAGCTTTTTTCTTTATAGGATTCATTTTGAAGAGGGTCCTTAAAGAGAGTTTTTCATGAATCAAGTAAAAAACCAAACTGATGAAATATATTTTTTTGGACATACCACTTTCATGTAGTTGCCCTCCATCGATTGAATTGCGTAATAACCAAACTCAAAAGGACAATCTTTGAAAATATCAGTTTTGGGAAGACAAAAGTAAACTTGAGGAATCACAGAAAAACCTCTAAGATTCACAGAAAATGGTGGAGCAAGTTCTATCTATAAAGGTTGTATATTTTTATCTTCTTCTGTCGATTTGACGTTTTTTAATTAATAAAAATTTCGATGTTAAAGCGATTACTTCGGACAAATAATTTTTGACAACAAAAAAATCTTCTTTAGCTAGGATTTGAACCGGGAACTCGACCATGAGTGAGAGGAGCGTTGATTAGGTACGCGACCGAGGCTGACGCCCCACTCAAGGATAGTGGCGTTCCCGGTTCAAATCCAGGCTGAGGCAGGTTTTTTTTTGTTCTTCGAAAATTATTTCTCCAAATATTAATTAGATTACCTCTTTTAAAAAAACTTAATATTAATGTGAAATATTCTATCTTCCATATAACTTACTACAATTTCGACTTCTTCCTCAAATGGACCAATAGTGTCTGGCTGATAAGTTATCTGAAATAATACGTTGGACATAGGTTCTACTTTTCCGCAATTCGGTTCCACTTCCAAATTTTTCGAGATTTTTTCTTCGTTTATCCGGAAGCTGAAAGGAATGAAACACTGGCTTTCTAAATGAAAACTTGCTTCACATTTTTCACAAAAAATCTGGAAAGGAATTTACCAATTTTATTTATAAATTGATTAGTTCTGTAGTTAGGAAAGGACGATATCAAATTTAATTTGGGGCCGTTTAAAAACTACGCTCAATTTCCAGGAAATGGCAGTAAACAGGCATTGTTATTTTTCATCCCTTGTTTTCAAGAAACTTCCCCTTTTTCTCGTTTTTACTTAAATGCGAACTGAATTAATAGAATCAAATGAGAGAATCTAATTGTTTTTTGTTGAAAGTTCATTCTTTTTTATTGAGAAGTCTACTATTATATTTTTGGTTCAGAATTGCAGTGAATTTTCATTTATTCCAAGGGTCGAGAAACATAAACATTCGGATATTCCAAGTCTGCAACCCACCTCTACCGCGAGTCGTGGGGTGATTTTGTCAAGCGACGTTCACTTAGGACTTACTTTTACGTTTATAATATTCTCTCTGAGAACTCGTATGCATTCCCATGACGTCATGCTAAAATACTCAGTTCAAACTAACGAGGGCTTCCCGCTCTTCGGACCTCATTTAATTGGTCAGCGACTGACACGGGCGAGAACGTACAGGGATAGTGGTGGGAGGTGAAGGGGCTTCGCTACTTGGAATATCCGACAGTAGAAGACTTGGAATAAGTGAGCCTTGGAGTATGTGAGCGTTGGAATAAGTGAAAGTTCACTGTTAATCTCTTTCGGTTAAAAATGCTACTATTTGGTTGAATATTCAACTATCTTGTTGTAATTTAGTTCTTTTTTCTTTAATTGACTACTTTTTGTTGAATATTCACATATTACATTTTTTATGAGAATTCGTTGAAAATTGTACTATTTTGTTTAATATTTGTTCATTTTTGTTAAAAGTTAATTTTTAAAATGAAAATTCATCTATTTCATTATTATTTTTAGTTAAAAATTCAACAATTTGGTTAAAATTTTCTGAATTTTGTTGCGAATTCGTCTTTCTTGGTAGAATATTCATCTTCTTCATTGAAAATTCAGCTACTTATTTAAAACTTTAACTACTTTGGTAAAAAATACATTTCCTCGTTGAAGATTAACCTTCTTGGTTGAAAATGTAACTATTTGGTCGAAAAATCGTTTTTTGTTTTGTTTGAAAATCAATTTTTTTTGTGTGAATATTTAACTTTTTCATTTTTGGTTCGAAATTGATCGTTTTTAGTTAAAAATTTAACTATTTGGTTGAAAATTGACTCTCTTGTTGAAAATTCAACTGTTTTGAAAAAAACTGGGGTTTCTAGCTTGAAAATTCAACTATTTGGTTGAGAGTGAATATTTGCGTAAAAATTAACTTTTTGTTGAAAATTCCCCTGTTATGTAGAAAGTTCTAAAGTTTTGTTAAAAATTAATCTTTTTTGGTTGAAAATTCAACTGTCTTGCGAAAAATTCATATTTATCAGTTAAAAATTTAACGGTTTTGCAGAAAATTCGTCTTTTGGCTTGGAAATTCAACTATTCAATTAAAAGTAACTTTTTTGTTGGAAATTCAACTGATTTGTAGAAAATTCAACAATTTTATTAAAAAGTCATTCTTTTTGGTTGACAATTCAATTGTTTAGTAGAAAATCATAATTATCGGTTAAAAATATAACTTTTATGTAGAAATTTCGTCTTTCAACTTGGAAATTCAACTGTTTCGTTGCAAAGTCAATTATTTAATCAAAAATTACCTTTCTGTTAGAAAATGAAATGTTTTGAAGAAAATTCAACAATTTTTTTTAAAGCAATACTTTTTTTGGTTGAAAATTTAACTTTTTTTGTTGAAAACTCTTATTTATCGGTAAAAAGTTCAACTGTTTTGTAGAAAATTCGTCGTTTGGCTTGGAAGTTTAACAAATTGGTAGAAAATTCAACCATTTGGTTGACAATTTAACTATTTGATAAAAAATCAATCAGTTGGTGGGAAATTCATATCTTTGTTTTAAAAATTCGACTGTTAACTATAGAATTCTTCTTTTTCGTTTGATAATTCAACAATTTGGTTGAAAGTTTTTCTCCTACTCGACTAAAAAATCATTCCTGGTTAAAAAATGAAGCTCTTTTGTTGAAAATTCTTTTTTTTTTTGTCAATAATTTATCTCTTTCAGTAAAAATATTATCTTTCTTGGCCAATAATGCAACTCCATTGTTTTAAGTTAATCGGTTTTGGTTGAAGATTCACCTATTTTGTGGAAAATTCGTCTTTTTTGTTCGAATTCAACAGTTATTAATTTAGAAATTAAAACATTTTTTGGTTGAAATATGAAATATTTTGTTGGAAATTTGTCCTTTTTGTTTGAAAGTTCAACTATTTGGTTGTAGATTCAACTTTTCAGTTGATAATTTTTTTTATTGAAAATTCAACTGTTTTGTTAAAAATTTCATTATTATGAAGATTTGATAATTTGGCTAAAAATACCACTCTTTATGGATAAAATCATTTCATTTTTGGTTGAAAATTCGATTAATTGGTTAAAAATTCGCTCCTTTCACTTGAAATTTCAATTATTTTGTTGTAAGGGCAACTGTTTGGCCCAAAATTGATTTATTTGTTTTATTGAAAATTTAATTATTTGGTTAAAAAATCATCTTTATTGGTTAAAAATCATCTTTTCGGTTTTAAAAATCAACTATTTTCTAAAACATTCGACTTGTTATCATGAAAACTAAACTGGTTCGTTAAAATTGTATATCTTTTTGGTTCAAAAAACAACTACTCTGTTGAAGATGCAATATATTTTGACTTGAAATCTTAATTGTTTCAGATTGAATTCAATATGGTACCTATAAATTAATTGTATTTAAAAGAATTTATTCGTCTACTATCCAATAAAATTAAAGAAAAAACTTGGACTTAGAAGGATGGGGGTGGGGTAGTATTTGTGACGTAGTTTTTGGACGGACCCTATACAGAAAGATTACATTTTTCCGTAAAAACTAAAAAGTACCTGATGGCCAAGATCAATATAATTTTTTGTTACATTGAAACGAAGTTTGTCTGCAACTGCACTGATTTTTATAATTTCCGGAGAACCAAGTACAACTTCACATATTATTTGGGCTTCAATTTTTAGTGGCTCGAGTCCATGAAAAGCCACATTTGTACATTGAGATGTGTATGGTAGTAACATCCCTTCTTGAGGTGATATTTCTATTACCTAATTAGGATTTTCATTAGAATAAGAAACATATATATCAGGCTTCAAAGCCTGGTTCCTAAAGTCCCCTATTTTCAAGATTTGGTCCCTATAGTACCCTATTTTCAGTCAATGGCCTTAATTTGTTAAGTTTTCAATAAAATCGAGACGTCAACCTTGCACTCTTTCGGTGTCAACCTTGCACTCTTTCGGTTTTAACCTTGCACTCTTTCGATATAACCATGCGCTCTTTTGGTGTCAAACTTGCACTCTTCTGATGTCATAAATATCTTGAAAACTCTTCTTTAGTATTCAAATTAGAAAATTTTAAATTGAAAACTTTTGGATTGAATAATTTTGAATTGTGAATTCAACAAATGTGAATGAATCAAATTGCTTAGTCTAAATTTATATTTGCATGTTAGTAAATGGTGCATGAAAAAATTCTTATTATCATAATAATAAATTGTTATATTTTTGTAGATCCCAAGCTTTACAACGTTTTTGTATGTACGTAAAGTGACTTCAAATTTTGACAGACTTTTATATGTATATTAGGGTGGTCCAAAAAAGGTTTAACTTTTTTTTAAAACGGCCCCCCGAAAAATTGTTTTTTTTTTGTACTAAAATGACCCCTGAATTTTGTCAGAGTTAAAAAAAATATTTAGGGGTCTTTCAAGCCCATACAGCTAAAATATATGACTAAATAGAATAATATACTTAATATATAATAATCTAATAAATATACTAATAATGTAACTGTAATCATAATAAATATACTAATATGCTAAATATACTGAAGTATATGACTAAAATTTATGTAATTATGCAGCCAAAGGAAAGGAATCCGTTAACA
>JAWWEA010000113.1:35197800-35209801 GCA_035222095.1 Andricus quercuspetiolicola | reverse complement strand
TTAAAAATGTTTGACAACTGTGAAATTAACAGAAACCTGTTTTTATTTTAAGAACCCCACCACCCTGGAATGTTTATCTTGAGAATTTGGCTGCTAATAGGAAACTTATAATAATTAGGAGTATTTTTTTAAAGTTCTGATGAAATGATTGTACTTTTAGGATGAAAGAAGTATAGAATTGTCATCAGATACAAGCAGTTCTAATTTCGAAGCAACGCCTCAGTCCCTGAAAAAAATTCTTGAGCCCGTCGGAGAGGTGGATCGTGACGATTTCGACAACAGACATCATGTTGAAAAGGAAGAAATGATCTCCGATAAAGACCAGTTTATGAACAATGGAACGAATGGGTATGGAAATATTGCAGTAGGGCAGTTCTCACCAGAATTCAGTCAATGATTGACATTGCTGACAGTGTCAGTCACGAAGACATGGACAAACATCCCCTAAACAAATCCTGGTCGAACTCAGGCACTTGTCATGTCAGCCAACATCTGTCGATAGTAGTGAGTCCTGCAATAGGGCTGGGACTCACCATTTTCAACAGGTGTTGACTGATAATGTCAATCATTTTAGTTCATGAATGACTTATGGTGAGCCCTGTACTAGGGTTATAAACTGCTAACGAGATTTTTTTCTTTAATTTGAATGTCACAGAACGAAACCAATGAAGAAAGTGATCCGAAAGGTAGCAACGAACTCCGAGAAAGCACAGGAAAGCAGATAAGTACTCAAGGACATTAAGAGTTGGTTCATTCGATGTTGTGAGTCCTAGAAATATCTAGAACATTTCTAGATTGTAGAAACTCTTAACTTCTATCTGTGGTGTCTCTTTATCATAATGCGACACATACACACCCGCTGTTTCACGCATCCGCATCATTCTTCATCATCCTCATCATGCATTCACCATTCCATCCCATCACTTCGGCATCATTAACGAACGCCGAAAAGAGGTTCAAATCCAAGGCAACACCCGATTGGATCTCTTTAAGAAAACCCGGAGACTAGTTCAGCCAGAGGATGTAGAAAAGACAATTCCGTTTGGTCTTGAACTCTCGAAAAGTCTCAAGTCTCCCAAAGTCGAGACTTAACGTTGGAAAGTGTTCGATTAATTTATGCTCAGCCCGAGCGTGAAAGTCTTATCATTAGAACTTAAGAAAAGTGGCATCTTGTATCGCGAAAGTGAAGGCAGAAGCAGAACTTTATCAAAGTCAAGGAAAATATTCGAATCCGAGAGGTAGCACTCCTTGAAGAATTTCTTCTTCTTACTTTATTTATACAACAAGGAGGGCTTCTGATCACCTTCGATCTTCCCGACCAGAGAGTCTAACTCACTTTTTTGCTTTGCAAATTGGAAAGAATCGCGTCAATTTTTATTTTGGCCCAATGCAGGGATAACTTTATCACTTAATTACGACTAAAAGTTGTAAGCCTAACTGAAGAAGTATACCTAAGTAATGTAGTCAGTCTCTATTCTTGATCATGCTAGTCGACACTGGGCCAAAAATGTGCGCAAGTTGAGTGTTATTTTGTCCTCCGATGACCGTAGATGTAGACTTGATAGAAGCTTAGCTCTATTTAATCGACGAGAAGGAATCAGAATTAGAGGACCTTTGAAAATCACCTGCAAATCAGCGTGATACAAATTAATTTCCCCGATCCGAATCCCATTCCACAAATTTCCGCCATTGTCTCTGAGTTTCCCTCAGGAGAAAAGGAGTAACTTTAGTTATAATCGGGCGAAGTCATAAAATCTTGTATTTTTCGGATTTCTCGTCACGGGTCCAAAGGTCGTCACTGTATAGCGCGTACGATATAGCACTACAGTTAAAGATATTGAAGAGATAATCTAATGTAAGCAATACTTTGTAAAATACGGTGCGGGAAAAAGAATTAGGGGTTAGAAGGAAAACGTGAAAATGAAGAGAGAAAGTGCGGCAATGGACGAAGAGACGAAAAGAGAAGAAAAAGGACTGATACGAAAAAGCAGTCGGACTAAGGTGCTGAATCGTTTTTATGATGACAATAATAACCATTCTTGCGCATCTTGCGTCGCTATGAACTCGGGTAATTCGGACAAAAAAATAACGATAACTTATGAAAATTCAATCTCAAAGATGGAACTTTCAGAAAGACCCGTTGAGGGAAAATTACCTGAGGCACTTGATCTTTTGTAAATATTTCAATCTGAGTCTCTCAGTTCTTCGTCCAAATCCAAATACCTTGAGTTAGAATTACCAATGCTCTTCGAATTGAGATTTATTATATATTGGAGCCGAAGAGGATATAAATGAAAAAAAGTAAATTAAAGTCGTATCTAAAGGCGTGTTGTCTACCCGTAAAGAATGTACCCGTAAGTAATGTATACAGAATCCAATGGAAAAAGTCAATGAAACAGATAATGAAAACGAGTTAATTGAAAATAGAGTGTTAAGAAATTATCTAACTCGATCTTAATTTCATGCCCGCAATCAACTATAGGCTGTTATATTCTAGTCTTTGATAGTCTCAGGAGAAGTTCTGATAAGTTAAGAAAATATCAATCTATTAAATATAAAATAATTCATAGACGAAAAGTATTTATCAAATCTATAAGACAATTTTTGCCTTCTATAAGTTTATTCTATTATATAAATTCTATCATAGAAGAAGATATATTATGCAAACAATTATCAAAATAATCGATCAAAATAGGAAATAATTTTCGTTCTTCTTCTTTACAACAGAGAAAAGATAATTTCCAACGCTCTATGCATGGCAGGATACATTAATCGCAATTAATGTTTTCCTCTAGGCCAAACCTGCTTAGCAAGGACAATTTCTCGACTTAAGCACATGTTGCACTTCTACTTTCATTTTTTCTGAAGAGTAAGCTAGAGTTTTAAGTTGGGAATTTCTTCTTGCTGGGCTGGTCTGCTCTAGGAAGTGGAATGTTTAATTCTTGCAAGTCTAAAGTATCGCGTGTAGATAAAAGAAGCGCCCTTTTTGCTGATCTTCGATGTTACCCCGAGTTATAAGTCGCGTACTAAATAAAAAAAAAGCTTTGATCAACAAAAGTTCGACGTAAGCTTGCCTCGTATACGGAAGTTAGGTCACGAATCGCGAAAAAGTACGAGGTAGGGTCGCAAAAGTGTGTGCTTTGTCTAGAGAATGAATTTTATTAGATAGCTAGAATGATGAGAAGGAGAAAATGTTAGAATCCAGTGAGAATCAGAGAAAAAAAAGAGCTAAGTGTTAAGGTTTGCGTAGCAGAGTTACAATAAAAAAAATGTAAAAGAAAAAACAAATGCGATTTGAAATTGAACGGTGTCAACGGGTTGTGCAGGAGATTAGTTAACATGCCACCGTCATATCAAGCCTATATCATCGTGTTACGTCGTGTATCTAAGAAATTAATATTATATCGTTAACGAATAAATTGTTAATGGAGTATGACTGTTTTGAGCGCATGTTGGCGGATTTTCATTATCGTTCGCAGCTTTTTTTATTTTTTCGACCCATCACGTCAGGGTGAAGAAGTCGAATAAACACATCTTTATTCTGTCGAAGGAGGTTCTTTTTAAGCGTAAGGAATTGCCAAAAATGAGTAGATTCGTCTCTAATGCGCACACACTTCCATGATTTTTAATAATTGCATATTCGAAAATTAGATTGGCTCAGATGAAAAAAAATTTGTTTTGAGGAGAGACCCCGCAAATTGTTTCCATTTTGGAAAAAATCGCATTTTTTTGTTGGGTAACGACAATTTTAACAATCCCCAGCACGGTTCCGTTTAAAGGACTTCAACCAAAACAAGCGATTACTAAGAATGTTTTTCTTGAAGTAAAAATACCTAGTTTTTCTCGAAAACGAAGCAAAATATGAAAAAAAGTTGAGAAAGCAAAATTGTTCCTTGGGAAAATTTCTACAAAAATATCCCAGCAATAATTTTCCATCTACTTTGTTTTCTTGAAAAACTTGATTTTCTAATTTAATTACAAATATATTTTTTTCCCTTATTCCTTATTTTCGATATAATTGTTTTCATTACAGCTGATAAAATTTTGAAAGTAAACAAATATCCTGAGACATTTCGAATAATAATATTCAACTGTTCTAATTTTTATCTGTTACAAAGAGTGGAAAACGAATTTTCGCCTTTTGAAATAAAGAAATAAAGTTTTTCAAGAAAATGAAGAGGAGAATCAAAATTTTTAAGCAGTTTTTCCAAGGAACCCTTTGTATGCCACAAATATATTCCGCTTAGAACAATTTTTCATACAATAATATTTACTGTAAATAGCTCAGTAATTATTTGTTATTGAAAATTGAAAAAATTTATTGTGTGGGATCAATTTTTGTAGAAGAAAGACATATTAGAAGTGGTAGTTTTTCATTCATGAGATAGGTTTGTCGCAATTAATTTGTATCCAAATTTTTTCAGTTAATGTTCTACTTGGAATGTATAAGGTACCTAAACTGAAAACTGTAACTTGATTTTTTTTTCTCGTAAAAAGCAGTATTTTTTCAATCTCTAAGAGTGGTTTTCCAATTCTCCTACAGTTATTTATTTTATTGTCATTCCTAAGGTAAGTTAACGAGTTTTGAGCATACAAAAGCAATATAATGTATCGTATGAGGAAATATGGTTTCGAAAAGTTTGGAAGTAATTTAATTATTTATTTTAAAAATATAATTACGAGTTTCAAGTGGTAAAAAATGATATCTATACTGACTCCTCAAATGTTTTTTTTTATCTATAATGGTAGTTTAGGACGCCTTTCCGAAATATTTCATGATTGTAAAGACTACGAAAACTTATTTTTTGGGTTTGAAAACGGTTCATTTTTAATTTATAGAGTTGGCTTTCCAGCTTTTTTATATTTTTTCATTTTATTATCTTTTTTCTTTGGGGTCGGATTCAACCCCTGCGGGAACGTGCTTGCCGTTATCCAAAAAAATGAAGAAAAATCCACAGCAACTTTTTTTGGGATCTCCCATCAAATCAAAGAAACTTTTTTCACTTGATCCACTCTAATAATACATCCCTCAAAAAATTCAAAAACCTCAAGCTACGAACGATTTTGAAAGGATCCGATCGGTTAAAAAATGAAGTATCGAATTTCTTGTTGACCTATAGATTCTACTGTATTATTATTGTGCTAGCCAATTCAGAGTTTCAATACACCGTGTTATAGATGAAATCTATTCGAGTAGCTTAAAATACGACCGATTCTACATCCTGCGCAATTTCCCTATTGTACCTATTATACATAAATTAAATACATACTAGCATTACATACACAGAGCAAAAAAATGCATACATACATGATATAAATTCCTATTATACAAAGGCCAACAAGGTTTCCCATTTATTCTCTATTTATCGTGCACCGAATTGCGGTTCTTGCGTGTAAAACCCTCAGAGAGAGAGGCTGTCTCGATTATTTTTCGACTCGACTGTTTAGTATGTTTACGAATGTTTTTTATGTGAATATTATAAGAAATACTCGGAAAGGCAGGGATTCACGGCCCGGACGTTTAAAGCTGATCGCAACTCCCGTAAAAAGCTTTTCTCGTGCTTCTGGTCCCTCACCAAAAATCACTAGGCTTCCTCTCTTCGCGATTCCGCGAGAGAGAAAAATGTACAATATATAATAGAGTAGTCCGGAATAAGTGTTTTTTTTTTATTTTGACGAGTGCTTGCAATTATGTGTAGCCTGGCCGAAAAAAAACTATTTTTTTTTTGTAGAGTCATTTTTTAGCCCTCCGAAAGGTTTTAAAGATTTTTTGCAAAAGTTAGAGTAATAATACTGTTAGGTAACTACTGTTTTTCTTGAAATTTTCTGCGTACACACGGTTTTTTTTGGGGTCGGTTTGTATTTGGGCGATGCCCATTTGATCGACGTATACCTTATCCACTATGCCACTATTTTTTCTTTACTGACCACTAATACTTTACTTTTTTTTATTCATCTTCAACTTATCTGTTCCTTATTTCTTAATCTTCGAGTTGTACATTTTGAACTTTTTGAAGAAATATTTTTAGAAATTGTACTAACTCAATTTATAACGCTTGCACATTTGAAAGAAGAGAAAATATACAAGCGAATAATAAGCAAACAAATTAAAGCAAACAAATTTTTAAAAAATTGAAATAATTGGAAAAAAAACTTGTTCTCTTCCTCTAAAAATCTGCAAATTTTGCTGGAATAGAACTGTCAGGGTAAGGCTTAGAATTTGTTCAACTGCCTTTGAAAAAACGCGGAACGGACATGAAATTTGGAGATCATAATTCTGTATCAACCCTGGTATGAGAAATTTAGATAAAGTTTCATTAAAAATTTCATCAAATGATAACAAAATATCCAAATAGCACTTTTATGATTCAGACTCAGAATTTGCATTATAAAATCTTTCAGAAATTCAAAAGACCATTATTTTCCCTGAAAAACGCTTCTAATTTTCAACTTATTAAGGTACTTATCCCTGAAACCACCAAGGAATATAGATTTCGAATATAATATTTCTAAATTACTAATTGAAACATTAAGAAATTGTTACGCAGCAGTAGTTACCTCACAGTTTTTTTCACTTTAACATTACTTCTACAAGAATTTCTAAAACTTTTCCGAGGGCTGAAAAAGATGACCCTACAAAAACAGAAAGCAATTAGTATTTTTTCAGCTAGGTGCCCGTGAAAATCAAAGCAGCCACTTATTTTTGACCACTCTAATATATAAGTATATATTTAAAAATGTACATGGGAATGTAGTAAATATATATTTATATATCTGAATATAATCATATATAAAGTATATAAAATAGATGGCGTCTCAGGCCGAGAATCTGTGTTTAATCCTCAATAATGACTTGGCTCCCCGCCCCCTTTTTTTATTCTCCAATTTCTACGTGTTACTGCTATAAGTAAGCCGTAAGTACTCGAGTGACATGCATACGTTTAGTATAAGGATGCAAGCCAACTTTCACTCGCGTGTATATACTTAACAAACGAGAAAAAAAAGTATTCGCCTATTCCCACGACACTTTAGGGTTTAAGTGTGAGGAGAAAAAATTGAAAAAAAGGAGAGGAGGGCAAAAAAGAGGAGGAAAGGATAGAGTAAATTATGAAAACTAAGCTAAGATAAGCTAAAATTAAAGTTTATTGAAGTACATTGTTGCAACTGCCATGCTGTGTGCCATTATATCTAAAGTCACATTTGTCGTAAAAAAAATTAAAATATTTATGCATCTCGTCTGTCTGAACTTCTATACACTATTAAGTTATATTCCTTGAATATACGTTGCTCGAAAAGACTTCGAAAAAAAGACTCGAAAAGTGCTTTGAAAGACAGGCTGAATTTTTATTAAATTTTATTTCAGTCCTTCTATGTCATCAGATACTACCGACGGATAGGATCGGACCACCAACCGAGTGATCTGTTAAAAACTAGCTTTAACTTTAAAAAGTGATTGCGCTGTCCGTAGTGGAGGTAAAAATATTTTTGAAAATTGTTTGCAAGCTTATTAAATTCTGCGTCAAACGAGCCCTAGTTGACGTAATTTGGCTTCGTGGATATTAAATTATCACGTGAGAAAGACAAAAATAAAGTTCCGATATTTTAGGAATTAGAAAACAAACACACGAGGGATTTTTTTGTCTCGGGCAATTTTTAAATTAAAATATAAAGTTGATATTAATTCGTAGAAAATGTGTGTATTTCATATTACCCATTATCTAAAATGATAGAAAAGACAGATAAGGTCAATATTTTTGATAATTGATAAAAATCAATTGGGCATCCCCCAAATACAAACTGTCTTTTAAAAAAAACGGTGTGCAGGTGGACCTGCGCAATAAAAACAGTAGTTACCTGAAATACTCAGATATAATCAGGCTTTCAAAAAACAATGATTTCACAAAAGAATTATTATTTCATGAACCCGTGAAGATTTTTAACGTTTGATTGTTCAAATGAAAGGTAGAATCCTAAAGATCACTTTTGTAACTATAAATTGATAATTTACTTATCCTGACAAGAGTTGAAGTTGAAGTAAAACTTATAATTTAATAAGCTTTCCAATGGGTTTTTAAAATTGATTTTATCTATATTCTGGATGGTGATAACATCTTTCAAAGTCAAGGCTAATTTTTCATAGGCTGTTAGTTGTCCGATACTATCCGTCGTAATTGATAGTATCGGACCACTAATAATGATTTGCACACTTACAAATCAACCTGTCTATCGAGATGTTCATTCAGCTGTTGGTTAGGACATGTTCAAATCAAATGTAGTGGAATGCGCACCTCTCACGTATTCATTTCATTTTCCATATTTATATTATATTATAAATAATAAAAATGCAAGTACATATTATTACCTGTAAAAAGTTCTAAATCTTCAAAACATTAGTATCATTTTTACATTCTAGGATATTTCGCAAACATACCACTGAATATAATTGTGAAACCAAATAAAAAAAACTTAATTTAAAAAGTGTATCAATGTGAAATAAAATACGTGAGCATGTGCGTGAGGCCATTTCTAGTATAAATGTGACAGAAATGAGATCTTCAAGTCAGATTGATTTTGTAAAGATACGTTCCCGTATAAAATGAGTCCAAGGAGAATTTTATGGTATTGATTGAAATTAGATTAAGTAAAATATTTACAATAATAAATAAAAATAATTGAAATATTATCTCAAGACTACTATCATCTTCAGTTAATTAAAATAAAGATTTATATTTGAAAATTTTGCTGAGCTTAAGTCTCTCCTTTTTATAAATCCTAATATATGTTGTCATACGGGAATGTATATACTGGCCCAAAATAAAGTCTGGAACTCACGAAAATCGATGATAGTCCACAGTTAAATGGCGGTGGGTTGTGTGAATTATTTAAGCAAAACAAAAAGAGGCGTCGATCCATCATAGATTCAAGCACAATAAGGACTAGTAGGGCCAGGCACAATAAAATTCGGCCGACACGTTGTAGGCAGCGATCTGTTAGAGTGTCAAGTCATATAAAATACCTATATAGCGAGAATATTAAATAAACACATATTGTCTATTGTCACTGGTGTGTCCTTTTTCCAAAAACTTATTCCTTTTCATCCAGACTTTTCAATCATTTCAAAAGCTATTTTAGAAGGACAATGCCCATTTGATTACTGTATACCTGCTTGCTCTACTCCTACAATCCAACTTCCCCTTTCACAGCTGAGGGACCACCAGACTGCTGCCGCCGATCCTTTCCAGTGGTGCTCCTTTGTACTTGATGAGGAATGAAATACACGGAAAGAAATTTCGGTAAACCGCTCTCTCGAGAAGTCGCGCTGTTGCGCTGAATGAGGGAACGTTGCGTGACCTCTGAGAGAGTCAGCTGTTTTATCGTTTTGGGCGAGCTGCTGCCGCAGCGCAGCGCGGCCGCGATCCCGACGTGTGAGTGCAACGTCTCTCCCTCTGGCGGAGCGAGCAGCAACACCACTCTGAGGGGATGCTGCAATGCTTTTTCGCGTACGTGTTCGCGAGGTGTACGTGCATTCGGCTTCGTGATTTTCATGATTTTATTGTTTTCAACTAAAAATTAACGTATTTTTTGATAAGTACGGGTTTGAAGATATCCAAAACACCTTAATAGGTAACATTCAGTAACATTCTTTTTTCCAAGCGCTGATTCTAAATACCGCATAAACATATATGATGAAATTAATGTGATCTCAGCTTGAATAATTGTAGTAATATGGTTGCATGAGGTAATCAAATCAAATTAAAAAAATATTTTTACAAAGAGGTATTGTACAATTTTATGCGGGGTGGCTACATTTTCTTTTTTAGTGTAACATCGCTATTTGAAACAAGGACTCTTCGCTAGTTTGGATGAGTTCTCCCAAAACGGGCACGCTGTTCACTCAAACGAAGCGAGCCGCTGCACGACGCGTGTGATGGCGCTGCGTGCTCGGTCGTAGAAAAGCGGCTAACCGAAATTTCTTTCCGTATACGATTTTTAGTGATTCCGACAATATGTGACTTGCTTGTTAGTTGAAAATTAGGATAAGATAACTATTTGACACTTTTCTTAGCGATGCCACTATTTTGCCTTCGCGTAAAATATTTGGTGGTCCAAAGAAGGAATAATTATTTGTATCGGCCTTTTTTAGGGACACAAAATATTTTAAACGAAGGAACATATTTTAGTTCGTTTCAAATATGCAGAAAAGTACAAAATAATCGGTCCTTAGAGCACTTATTCTAATTTTCAACTCATTAAGGCAAATAATATATCTTAGGAATCGCCAAAAATCGTAAATTTTGAATATAACATTTCTAAATTACTAATTGGAAAATAAAAAATTGTTATGTTTCGGATTTCATTCCTCATTGAATGAAAAGGACCTTTTATGGCAAGGGTCAGTAGTAGAAGGCTGGGTGTCCCTCAGCTGTGTGAGGGCATGTTGGGTAGTGGGAGCAGAACAAACAGGCAGGCGGCGATCAAGTGGGCATCGTCCACTCTTAGAGAGTATTCACTTACGAAAATTTGTGTTCAAATTCAAATAGCACATACATGTGTGACTTGCCTTGAAATAGTTAATTTTAGGGCCTTTAATAAAATTATAAACAAAATTCATGTTTTCAATGAATTACGATGATTCAAGGATTTTGGGCGAATGAAAAAATTGTAAAAAATATGAATTGTAATTATAAGCAATTCGACAAGTAATTATTTTATCATTAAATTATTATAGCATTGAAGCAGAATTACTTTATCCAAAATCCGAAGCTGTTTGTTATATTTGTTACAAAATATCAATTTGTCTTTATGAAAGAAGCTTACGAATTTAAATAAAAATTTACTTCATCATGTTAGAGATATTTATGAATTAATGTTACTCGAAAGTGTTAACATTAGACTCACGAACATATCAGCAGAAATCTGTTTTGATTTACAAATTAAAATTTAGAGAATGTATAATGTTAAAAGTGTTGAAAAAACTCAATATTATGTATGAAATAATTATTACAATAAAAATAAATACTATGGTCAACCGTTTGAAACTTGTTTCTTCTCCTTCATTTTTCCTCCATACCTTTCGAAGACAACAATATTATATTTTCACGAATGCAGTCAAGAATATTCTTCATTTGTAAATTTTTCAGGTTGGTTTATTTTGTATACGTTTTCCATTTCTATTTGAACAATATAAACCACCAAAACTATTTTCTTTCGAAATTTGACAATAATTGTCTTTCAGTATAGAATAACTTTTTGTGAATTTTGAAAAAGTACCACAAACCTCGTCAAAATACTAAAAGGAAGTTTGAATATCTAAAGAAATGCAAAAATTACTATAGGTAAAGAAATAATTTTTTTGTTTCCTGAAACCAAATTTCGTAAGAAACAAAATAATCGGAACTATGATATAAACTGTTTTTTTTTTAAATTGAACAATTTCAATTTACTTGAAATAGTTACTGTAACTAGTTACTTTTTTGGTAAAGAAGGTGGTAACGAAGTTATTTTTGTAAATCAGTAACGAATTGGTAACTATTTTAGTTATATTTTTTTCAGTAACAGTAACTATAAAAATCGTTACTTTATTTGTTACTTTCGAAGTGTAGTTCACAAGTCTTTTTCATGACAATCAATATATTTTATTGCTTTTGCAACTATTTTTTTATCTTCGCTCTTCAAATTATGGCGGCTATTTTTTGAAAGATTCTTTAGTAACCAAAACTGACTAATTTCTAACCCAGAAAGTAACTACAATTAACTAAAAGTGACTAATGCCCATTAATAATGTGTCTAATGTTTTTTTAAATTCAAAAGAATTTGATGGAATTTATCAGAATTCCATATGTATTTTACCAAATTCAGGAATAAACAAAAAAGAAGGAATAAATTGAATAAAATTCAAGTGAATTCAGAGGAATTTAAGGGAAATGAACAGAATTGGATGAATGTCATCAAAATTTAAGGCGCATTTTTTAAAAAATTAAGTAAATTGGAAAAAATGCAA
>JAWWEA010000113.1:34336513-34346888 GCA_035222095.1 Andricus quercuspetiolicola | reverse complement strand
AGCCAGACGTTGCTACTAGGGAATATTCTTTGACATTGTGAAAATCATGATTCTGGATCAGCCTATACTTTAGACATAATCTGCATACTTGAGCTATACTTAAAAATATACTCCAGCCATACTTTGACTGAACATCAGCTATACTTTATCTATACTTCAGTTATACTGAAGCTATGTATACTTTTACTATACTATCTGAGAGATCACTCCCATATGATTTCTGAGATGTTTTCCTAGATCAATCCCATACCAAAGTTTTTTTCCTGGAGTACCTTGTTTAAAATGTTAAAGAAACTTTACGTAATTTACGTATGCCCCCTAAATACGGAATGCTTATAATTTATTACGATTAACTTAATATGCCTTGTTGCGACATGTATCATCTTAGAAGATTGTAAAAAATTTCAAGGAGAAAAAGCACAATGTTATTAAATGTAAATACCTTTATCTCTATTTTTACTCCGTTCTAGCGTCAGAACACGTACATTAAACAACTTATATACATTGGTACATCAGCCAGCGGATATCTGAAAAGTCTTTTAAATGCTTTGTAATAAATTCTAAAATTGTCAATTGCATTTGCCTAGAAAGAAAATGAGGCCCCTTTTCGGTGCCCTTCTCGTCATCTTCATACTTTTCTTCAATTACATAGGTAAGTATATTAATAATAATGATTTTTTTATACTTGGCATATGTCGACCCTCAGTGAACAGATCTTTCTATAGATTTTTCTCCATAGAATATACCTATACTGTTTGCTTATCAGCTTTCAGTGTTCGCATATTTTATGCAAAATTGAATTTCTGAGATATTTCCATATATGGCCGATCCTGAACGATTCACTGGAGCCATTTCTATTTATTATAGTCAGAATCCATTTTAAATCAGACAGGTTGTGCATTTGAAGTCGCAGAATCTCTCGGGAACGAAATATGTTGTTTTTTTAGAGGAAAAATTAGGCGATACGTATCTTTCCAAGCTCCGAAAAAAATGCCTACAAAGTTATGCGTATTTGAATTTTATGGTAATTTATCAGTCATTTATGGTAACTTATGACTTCAAGTTTGTCCAACCACTATTCACTACTCACGATCAGTCTGTCCAGCGTCAACTCATAATGAAGTGAGATGATTCCGGCAGTCCTGGAAAGTAATTTTATTTCGAAATGCGCAAACGCAACAACTAGAAAAAGTAATCTTGCTCAATGTGCTCAAGCATAGCAGCCAGGAATAGTAAATTTCGTGACTAGTGTAGACTAACAGCTTTTTTTAAACGAGCGCAATGTTTTTTGTAACGCCTGCGGCGCCCTCACCTGCGACTCGTTACAGAAACATTGCGCTCGTTTAAAAACAAAGCCGTCAGTTCACAAGAGTCATGAACGCGATACTTTTCAGAACAAAATCATAAATAGCGTGATTTCATTGTCTCCATGGAAAAATGCAAAATCGCGTTTTGAGTCGGTGAAGGTACGCAAGAGCTCTACTGCGTTTTTGTTCTAACGAGCGTGAATGAGACAAAAAGAAATAATGTGTGAGGCGATAGGAACAAGCTACACTCTTCGTTAAAAACATCGTCTCACCAATCCGCTATGAATTTCTCTATCTTTGTCAACCACGGTCTCTCTCAAGCGTTACAAAAATACGGAGACATGCACAAATCGAGCTCTTCTTTGAACTCTGACGTCGCGTCGCATCGTGCTAACTGAACCCTTATTTTTAACTTATCCAACGCACCGCCAGACACCGCTCAAAGCGCGTGCTTTTGCGTTTGTCTATGGAGGCATGAAAATACGTCATTTTATGATTGGGTTCTGAAAAAGTCTTTTTACAACTGCGTTTTACCACGGTTTTGGAATTGATAACCTCCCGCATGCTATAAATCCCTCGAAAAGCGAACATTCCGTGTATGCGTTGGAAAAAAGTTATTTATCTTGCATAAAATTCATAGGATGTCTTTCGTATAGAAGGTCCAATTCAACAGAAAACCGCCTTCATTTTGTTAATTTTAAACCTTTTTTTAATTTTTCATCAAATTTTGAAAGAAGACAATAAAAGCTAGCAGAATTTGGAATGAGGTCTCAGATATCTCATTTGGGTCAAAATTTATAGAGGTTTAAAGAAAAGATTTGGGGTTTTTCAAAAAACAAAGCACGAAATTCAAATACGCATAACTTCAAAACAGCATATTTCGTCCCGAGAGATTCTGCGCCTTCAAAAAGTAGAATCTGCCTGATTTTAAATGGATTCGGTCTATACTTTAAGCATTTTGAAGCATATTTTTAATATTGAAAATTCAAAATTCGCTTTTGTCTATTTACAGAAATATCATCGGGTGCATCAGGTTCCGGATCCAAGCGTGCGAAAATCAGGAAGACAGAAGCAAGTAGCACCTCACGTTCAGAGAATAACAACCATGAAGACCCTGCCTTGAATGAAGAGAGTGAAACTTTCGAACATCCCATGAGGACTCTTCTTTCGAGACGTAAATATGAACGAATTAAGTTTGATTTTAAACAATTCGTTAAGCCTATTTCTCAAAGAAGCAACGAAAATGTACAAAATGCCCATCGAAAACCAATAGCAGTTCACCCGAGTCGTGTAATGGGCCCTAGTGCTCAAGATAACGCTTCAAATTTTCACAGTGATCTGCCATCACCAATGGTATTTGGACAGCTTTTGAATAGTCCAAGCTTTAAAGAAGCCGGACTATATTTTCACAAAAATGATCCACATACTAATTCCCAAGAATTTGTAGCGTCAGGTCAACAATTTCATAGCCAACCTAAACAATCTCCTCCACATTATGAGGGTCAGCCTGGAGCTTTTGGAACTGGCAATCAAAAATAACAGAAAGTGTGATTCAGCGAAAAATAATAACACGTGCACTTGCGGCAATCGCGAACAATAAATGTGTTTCTTCACCACATGCTGTAAAGTCTTCAAAAATATTTTAAATTCCCTTGAAAAATGTTTTTCTCCTATGTAATAAGAAGCAAGATGAAATGTGTCATTTCCAAATAGTTCTAATTATTTTTGATTACATAAAATATTTTCTAAAAAAGTGATGGCTACAAGGTGACTGCCAGCTTCAGCTTCATGTATAAAACATTTTTACAGTGGCAGATTTCCCATGTAGGCTATATAGGCTGCAGTTTAGGACGGCAAAATTGCAAGGGGGGAGGGGGCAGAATTTTTGTGCGATAAATTTTCAGAAATTTCGGATTTTTTTCTACGTAGATGCAGCCTGAGGGTGGTGGGCAAAATTGTTATGAATATTCACCAATGGAATGAAATTGTGGAATGGAATTGTTAAAATGACATAGAAGTGACGAACTGCGTACCGTTTACCCTAATGTTGATATCACATCACGAATGCTTGTTTGTACTTCAATATCAGAATCTCTACCAATACCAAATTGCTCGATTGAATCGAATTTGTTCTTTTTTCTGGATTTTGATGATATTATTCGCGAATTCGCTGTTCAAAAATCTAGACGCACAAAACTTTAATTGATTGAATTCACGAGAATATTTCCCCACCTTAGTAAAGTGTTTGCAACTTTCGTCGCATACGGCTTTTAATGTATTTTCAGAATAATGAAGACTAAATAAAGTATAAGCAATGCTTGGAATGCTCTGAATAAATTTGTTGTCAAATATTACATTTTTGTATATCTCAGAGAATACTACCTTCTTCACAAATTGGTTAATATATTGATAATACGACCAATTTTTGTTGCAACATTATTTAATGTAAATGTGACAGATTTGTCCAGAGAAGGAAATAACTCCTTAGGGTTGCCCTAAAACTGTCCTAATTCTGCTATTATGAACAAACTAGGGTTTGCTCTTTCCTATAATCACTTAATTGATAAAGACACAAACTGAAACTACATATCCTATTAAGAACACGAAGAGAAGTTGCCAATCTACTTCAACTGATCCATCGAATTTTTTTAAAAGAGAATTTATAAAGTACCAATTGCTCAGACCTGTAATCCATCAATTATAGATTCCAGCAGTTCGGAACTCAGTAATTAAATCATCAAATCGTTCAACATATGGTGACGCAGGTGCAAATTTCAAGCATTGCGCGGTTTTGAACGAATCTTTTGCCATTACACTCGAATCCCGATTAAACAAGGGTCTTGGACACGACTCGCTCTGGCCTTGATCCTCAATCGGGGGCCTCTCAACGTAAACAATCAGGGGCGCGGAAACCATTAGGCACCACACGCTCGTAAGTTACCGTTCACTACCCTTTGTCGCTACGCTGTTGGTGATTACGCATGGTTGGGCAACCCCTCTTGACCCCGAGGGGCCACACACTCACAGCGAAACTGCGGAGTTACCAGTTCTAGGAATTCGTAAACCGGGGGTCCTTTTATCAGGATTCGAGTATTTGTCAGCACTTTCATCAACAGTTGGCTGCATTCAATTATGTGTTCTCTAGTTATATGTAACCTTTTTTTTCCCTTCACAAAACAGGAAACATTTTTGTGTTTCCTTTTTGAATCTCAATATAATCTTCCGTCGACATAATAAGAATCTTCTCCAGGGATTTCAGAAAAAAACCGTCGGCTATGACAGATTTGATCACATCATGTCATTAATTCCAGGAATTCATGTCTCTGTTTGGATGTTCAAGGTAACTTCGTCAATGTCACATAAATCCAGGATGAATAAACGATGCAGGCCAAAAGAATAGAGGATCCTTTGCGAGGTTTTTTGGGGTTCTTTTGGCAGAGAAGAGCCGAGAACTAATTTCGCTTAACGCAGATGAAATTCCAAAAGCACCTAACGAACTTCAGCGAATGAGATTCAATCAAAATCGATATACACAGGCATATTAAAAAGATACTTGATCCAATGAAGTTTTTAGTCAAAGAAGTTGTTTTACGTGATAAAACTGTGACCAATCCAGTTCCTTTAGCATATCTAGTAAATATGCATTATTCTGAAGTTTGTTGGCCGCTACGATTTCACATGCGTGTTTAGATTTTTATAAACTGTAGTTCTTTGCGAGTTAGCTGATACAATGATCCACTATTTGTCAGATTTCCAGCTTCATGTAGTACGTTGACCAGTTTAAAATGTTTGCCTTGATAAAGCTTTTAGGAGTTCTGCCCTAGATCGATCATGTTTCAGAGGATACGTAGCATTCTGTGTTTTCTAATTTAATGTAAGAAGTTCACACAATCCTGTCTTAAGTTGATTACTGTTCATGTTGTGAAGTTTTTAGGGAAAGCGATTAGTTTTCGATGCAAAATTCTTCTTAGTGTAGATTTCAGTGAAGGGATTCTAGTGATGCCAGGAAGGAGTGTCTTGTCGCGTTCCAGAAAACTGATTGGAGAATGCCAAAATCCATATCCTGCGGAATACGAGATTTTCGTAACTAACCCCTTTGTTGACTAACAGGTGTAAAACTAGAATCTTGGGTCGACTTTGTGCTCCTGGTAATCGGATCACGTAATTCATCTGGGCGATCAAGTTGGATATTATGATTGAATGCTTTCGTATTTATTTTTCGAACAAAAATTTAGGTAGATAATGGTGATTGCTAAATAGTATTTCTAAGTATACGTTTACTCAGACAAATATTTTTTGAATCAATTTAAAAATCATACAATTTAAAATAGGTCAGTTTTTCAACATCACTAAACCTTGATTCTAAATGAAAAGTTAAAAAAAAATTTTTTCTTATATATCACAAAAAATTGAAAGCAAACATTCTCTATAAGAATCAGTGGACGTTTAGTTTATAGATAAGAAAAGTACAATCTCGTAAAATTGAGATTTTAGTAGTTTTTTACCCGTAATGATGGAAAATCTGAAATCGTCCAGACAATAACATCACAGTCTGAAATGAAAAGTGTTCATAGAAAAAATGCAAAAAGATATTCTCACTCTGTACCAAATATGATAATTTGAATAAAATCCAATTTGTAATGAATTTTATTTGAAACTACCATGTTATGAGCCTATAACGCCCTCAGAATAGTGAGCGTTAGATAGCCCTTCAGCGAACTGTATCAGCTACTGACAGTTTATTAGTTCGAAACATCGCCGTATTGACGGTTTATCAGTTCCACAAATGGTGACCTTTAATTTGACCTTGAGGATGACCTTAAAGGTCGTTTCAAGGTCTACTTTTTTAAAATACGGAAAGCCTGCATTTTGACATCGGAAATCGACAGAGCGGGAAATTTCACGTTCAAATGTGTATTAAGGTTCAAGTTCAAGTTCCAGCAAGGTGCATTAAGTGGCTACATCCAATTTGACCTTGACGATGACAGACAGGACCTTAAAGGTCAGAATCAAGGTCACTACTGAATGTGCATTGTTGAAACAATTAACTTCCACTGATATGAAATTTTTTCAAAAGCTGCTGATCATAAAGGTGTTTGAACCTTGTTTAGTTTGAATGACCTTAGAGTGACCTTCAGGGTCAAATTGAACCTATGACCTTAATAAATATTTGAACGTGAAATTTCCCGCTCTATCGATTTCCGATGCCAAAAAGAGGGGTTTGCATTAGAAAAAAAGTAGAGTTTGAAATGACCTTTAAGGTCATCTTCAAGGTTGAATCAAGGATCACCATTTAAACTGACTGAAACTACATCCGGCGGAGCAGAGTTTCATAAGTAAATCCTTTGTTGACTGATAAGTGTAAAATTAGAATCTTGGGTCGGCGTCGTGTTCCTGATAAGCGAATCACGAAATTAATTTGGGCTATCAAGTTTGATCTAATGGTCGTGGGTTTCTCGTATTCTTCAGACGTCTTGGTTACAAAAAATAGTGTGGTTGCTCGTGGGTTTTGAAATGATGGAAATACCTTGAGATCTGGAAGGATGAATCTGCTGGAATTTTTCAGGTTCACTGTGATTAGAGGAGTTTCTTTCCTAATCGTAAGAATTATATCATGAATTCGACTTTAAAATCTAGATCGATTTTCTAGACCCAAAGACATTATCTGATAGGGCTGTATTTCTGAAATATATTTCGATAAACTCCCTAACCAGAATATCTCCTTCGTATTTCTGAGAGAAATGCACAGAATGATGATAATGCAGATGTAGAAACATTTTAACATTGTAACCTGATTTCTAAAATACTTTTTAAAGAATTTTCATTTGGCAGAGAAATTTTAAAAATTAGGACGTGCTTGTTTGGATTCTTTAGCATGAATATTCCTTTAGCCATGTAAACTTCGGTTTTTGTCTGGATGGATCGATTATTATCAGTTCGTAGTCATCAAACATAAAAAATTGAAATTGTAGTTAGATTGGAAGATATGCGTTTTCCCTCTACAATTTTCATTAAATATTATTAAACTTGGCGAGGTCCCGACTTGTATTTATGGGTAGATAACATATTTTATGATTGGTGAAAAATTACTTTATTATTTTGTTTGGAACATATATACATATCGATGCACGTATACTTTGACATTCGCTTGTCATTTTTCCATCTCTTTCCAATTACTAGGATCTATCTAATGTTTTTCAATAGGATCTAATCTCACTCGAAATTAATACACTTGTGAAATTTCGTTGTTTCAAATCAATAAGAAGAGCCGAAAAGAAAATCGATTAAGAAAACAGGAGTTTGGGTTTGGGCTTCTTGAAATATCCAAATCTGCCTCTCTTAGACTTAGTTAGATGCGAAGATATAGAATAAATTGAAGGTTGCACATCGTGTTTATCTAGGCGCTTATCAATCCTAATATTGAACAGAATTATATAGCTAACTGACAATGGGAAATTTTTTTCGAGAAAAATTGTGAGTTCAAAATGTTTACTACCGCCTGAGATTTTAGAAGCCTTGCAATTTTCTCTTCATTTGTCTCATTAATTTCACAACACATATTTTGGGCGTTAAAATTGGTTGAGGCGTTTTCGAGAAAAACAATAACTTTTGTTATTTTTCCTTCCCCTTCCATAACTCACACTAAAACGCACTGTCAGGGTTATCCGTAGAGGAAATTTTACTTCACACGGATATAAATCTATGATAATAATTGGGACTCAATAGATGCGGGCCCGATTTTTTCTACTTACCCGGAAAGACCCTTTGTTTCAAATTTATGTAAATGATTTCTTTTTCATAAGGAACACTTTTATCATGGGTCGAAAGGATTAAGGTCGAGAAATAAGAATGTGACTATATGTTGAAATATTATTTATTTATTATTCATTAATAAAATTTACCTTTTGGTTTGAATTAAAAATTAAAAAGCGTTTGTGGAGAAGACTCAACGTCAATTCAAATCTTGTGTGCAGTACGTGTTAAGATAATGACTATTTTTGGAAAATTAGAAACAGAATGTTTATTGTCGGATATAGACTACTGCAATACAATGTATGTAACAAGGAATTTGGTAAGCCAAAAGAAAGAAGGAATATGCCATTATTTTCTGTTTCTTTTTTTTGCTAATGTTATGCTAAAAAAAATTTCTTGCTCTTTAAACTTCCAAGAAAAGGGCGGCGGCACTAGCACGACGATAACTCATGTCCGACACCTATGTAAACTGACTAATAATTATTATAATCAGATAAACGATCAAGGAAGATTTTTTTGGTATTTTTTTGCCCTCCGATGACATAATACGTAGTATGTGTCTCAAAAAACTATCCCTAAATTATACATACATATCCCTCGAGATAAAAAATGTTCTAAAAGTGTAACAACAACCTTAAACAACGTAAAGATGATTCAGAAATCTGAATTGATTACTTAACACTTCAAGATGCACCCCTTTTATAATTTCCCCCGAAAACTGCCCTTTCACGTAAATGTAAATATGTA
Organism: Andricus quercuspetiolicola; assembly: GCA_035222095.1. Lineage (NCBI taxonomy): Eukaryota > Metazoa > Arthropoda > Insecta > Hymenoptera > Cynipidae > Andricus > Andricus quercuspetiolicola. The sequence continues at coordinate 34,338,081 of JAWWEA010000113.1, read as the reverse complement.
GCGGAACTTACATATGCTTGTATAAAATTCATAAAAATAAAAATATTCGGAAAACACTGTCAGGAGAGATTTTTCTGCTCTTTTTTTGCTCTGCGATGGCCCATATTACATATCACAAAAAACTACCGCTGAGTGAAAGATATCAACCTCTTGTAACTGAAAATTTCCTGAAAGAATGAAAATTAGTTCAAACAATATAAAGATGATTCAGACCTTAAAATTTACTAATTCCGTATTGGAAATATATGCCTTCTATAATTTATCTTTTATAATTTATCTATTTATTTATTTAATTTACGTATTATTTTAATTTAATTAAATTCAAAACTAAGAGTACAATCTAGACAATTCTTTTAATCATCATTGTGCACATCATTACAGGTGAGAATTTTTTATACACTAAATTTACTTGCAAATATTTATTCAAATGATAAAACGATCGTTGATTAGTATATTAAAGTTGAAACGGAATTTCAACTCCGAGAGTTCCAGATTATTCAGCTACTCGAACAATAGATTCACGATTTTTTAGCTCCACGAAATTAAAGTACCGGATTTTTTGTTAGCCGAATTCGAAGTTCCAGATTATTTTGCTGCGCGATTTTTTCGCTCCTCGAAATTAAAGTACTGGACTTCTTCGCTACTTGAATTTAAAGTTCTAAATTATTCTGCTACACAAATAATAGATTAAAGTTTTTTTGCTCCTCGAAAATAAAGTATTACATTTTTTTGCTGCTCGCATTTCAAGTTCTAGATTATTCTGTTACACGAATAATACATAGATCGGTGATTTTTCCGCTCCTCCAAAAAAAATATCGGATCTTCACGCTGCTCGAATAATAGATTCTAGATTTTTTCGCTGCTCAAAACTGAACGAGACGAGGACTGCGGTTTTAGTAAACGTTCACTGACTCAATGGTTGAAGGAAAAAATCGGGGGTGCAACGGACACTGATCTTATTGTTTCCACAAGAAGGTTGCAACCTGAAGATAGTCCGAAGAGTAGTTGTAACGCAAGACTGACCTTAGACTCAAGAGTGTCTTCCAATCGCCGAAATGTATTATTTTATATGCTGGGGGTGGTTGGGAGATTCTGCCTAACAAGGGATACGTGTCGAGGTAAATGTCCTTCATGCAGATATTTCTCTAAGAGAGGATGCGTATCGAGCTCATATTGATTACATGTGTCCCTATTGTTCCTCCTGGCTAATGCATTTGTCAGGCTGTTGACGATTTCTAGGAAACATCTGGAGGTTTAACAGACTCCGTGAGGTGGAAGTTGTGTTTCCCCCTATATTGATTACGCGTGCCACTTTTCAGTTTGGTATACGATTTCTAGGAAACATCTCGAGGTTTAACAGAATTCGTGGGGTGACATGATATTTCCCCGTATGTGTTTCCGCCTTTTACCTGAAGGAGTTGAAAATCCCTAATTATGATTTGCTGCAATTTGTCGATGGCTCCGCCTATTCTGACCCTATTCTAAAAGTGATTGACATATTCGATCCACTTTTCCTAAAAAATGTTTATAGAGAAATAAAAAGTATCTCAGCTTAGTAAGTTACGACG
>JAWWEA010000113.1:34160311-34170407 GCA_035222095.1 Andricus quercuspetiolicola | reverse complement strand
TACGATAAAAAGTTAAATTAAATTTATTATACAATACAATGAAACCTTTAATATATCTAAAAAATTTTTATTCCAATTTTACTATTGATTATTATTACTATTAATATTATTGAAAATTGAGTAAAAAAGAACTGTGCCCCTGACACAGTACAAAGTACATTATCATTATTGGCAAATTGTTTTTTGTAGTTCTACAGAATTATTACTCAGGATTGGACTCTGTAGGAGAAGCAGATAACTATTTTACGTCATCTACACTGACGAAGCATTTTATTATTTTATTTTAAACGCAAAATAGTTGTAGAGTTCAAGCAAGAACGTAAAAAGTCTGGTCTATCAGCACAACGTTTATTTCATATTTTTTAATAAGAAAAGTAATTATTTTATTTTAATTATCTAAATAAATGAATTTTTATATTTACATTCGGAAAAATATTGATTTTGAATTAAAAAACCCATTTTTATAACATAACTTTTTTCATTTAACCAAAAATAACTTTGGAATAAACAAAATCAATTTAAATTAAAGAACAATTTTCATTGGAATAAAAAACCACTTGTTTGAAATAAAGAATTTTCCTTAAATCAAAGAATATTTTTTCTCAGTCTAGATTTTAAATATTTTAATCAATAAATACAAAAATTATAATATTGTAGTTAACAATTTATGGAATTTACAGAGATATTTGGTTCACAGTCTTTTTGGTTGAATTCTACTTTATCTGGTTTCAAATAAAAAAATTTTTTTGGCTCAAATATCAACTATTATATTTTGGATGATTCATCATATTATCTGAAAAAACTCTTTTGTCTACAAAATAGAACTATTTTGTTAAAAAAATTTTTTTTGATGAAAATTAATTTTATAAACTGTAAATATATTTATTCTATGTTTGATAGAAAATTAATCTTCATGGTTGGACATTTATTTTTTTGGTTGAAAAGTTTACTTTGTTGGTTGCTGATTAATTTTTTTTTTAAGTGGAAATTAATTTTTTTGAACTGAAAATGTATATTAACTACTCCATTTTTTTTTAAATGTATCTTTTACGAGAGAAATTTAATCTTCCTGGTAGAATATTCATCTATTTGGTCGAGAATTTAACTATTTCGTTGAAAATTTATTTTATTTGGTTGAAAATTAATTTTTCTAATTGAAAATTTAACTATTTTAATTTAGGTTGAATATTATCCTTTTTGTAGTGAAAAATGATATTTTTTAGTTGAAAATTCATATATTTTGCTAAAAGTTAATCTTTTTCGGCAAAAAACTAATCTTCATGATAGAAAGTTTATTATTTTGGTTCAAAATTCACTCCCTTAGTTGCCAATTAGTTTTTCTTTCTTAACTGAAAATTAAATTTTTTAACAGAAAATTGAACTATTCCATTTTTTTAATGCATCTTTTTGGGTATCAATTCAATCTTTCTCGTTAGAAATTCACCTGTTTTGTTGTAAATTCAACTATTTGGTTGAAAATTTGTTTTATTTGGTTGAAATTTTATTGTATTTGGTGGAAAATTTATTTTTTCTGCTGACAATTTATCTACTTTAAGTGAAAATTCAACTATTTTATTCAAAATTCGACTTCTTTGGTAGAAAAGTAAACAATTCGAATAATTCGAATAATTCGGGAATTTTATTATACGGAAATTTTATTATTCGGGACTATTCCAACTCGGGAATTTTATCATTCGAGAATTTTCCAATTCGGGAATTTTATTATTCGGAAATTACTCGAGAATTACCCAATTCGGGAATATTATTATACGGAAATTTGATTATTCGGGAACTTTATTATTCGGCAATTTTCAAATTCCGGAATTTTATTCTTCGGGAATTTTCCAATTTGGAAATTTTATTATTCGGGAATTTTATTGTTCGTGAATTTTCCAATTCCAGAAATTTTATTTTTCGGGCATTTTCCAATTCGGCAATTTTATTATTCGAGAATTTTACAATTCGGGAATTTTATCATTCGGAAATTTTATTATTCGAGAATTTTCCAATTCGGGAACCTTATTATTCGGAAATATTATTATTCGGGAATTTTATTATTCGAGAATTTTCCAATTCGGGAATCTTATTATTCGGAAATTTTATTATTAGGGAATTTTCCAATTCCGAAATTTTATTATTCGGAAATTTTATCATTCGGGAATTTTATTATTCGGAAATTTTATTATTCGGAAATTTTATTATTAAGGAATTTTCCAATTCGAGAATTTTATTATTCAAAAATTTTATTATTCAGGAATATTTTTATTCAGGAATTTTATAATTAGAAAATTTTATTACTGGGGAATTTTATTATTCGGGAATTTTCCAATTCAAGAATTTCATTATTCGGGAATTTTATTATTCGAAAATTTTATTATTCGGGAATTTCCCGATTAGAACATTTGATTATTCGGAAATGTTGTTTTACGGGAATTTTATTATTCGGGGATTGTTTTAATTGGTAATTTTATTATGTATTTGGAAATTTTATTATTTAGGAATTTTATTGTTCGGGAATTTTATTATTCAGGAATTTTTTTATTCAGGAATTTTCCAATTCGGGAATTTTATAATTAGAACATTTTATTACTCGGGAATTTTATTATTCAGGAATTTTTCAATTCGGGAATTTTATTTTTTGTCAATTTTATTATTCGGTTATTTTATTATTCGGGAATTTTATAATTCAGGAATTTTATTTATCGGGATTTTTCAGTCGTCCCAAGTAAAATTCCCGATACTGTAAAATTCCTGACTTCGAAAATTCCCGAATAATAAAATTCTCGATATTATAAAATTGCCGAAATATAAAAATCCCGAATTGGAAAATTCCCGATAGAAAGTATTATTTATTTGTTAAAAATAAAATAATCAAATATTTTTATCAAATAAAAGTAGTTTTTTAATGTTTAAAGTTTTTTAAAATTATTGTTTTAATTTAAAATAATAAAAATTGAAAAAAACATATTTCTGGATGAAAAATTTTGTTTGAAAATGTGCATGGTATTTAACAAAAATGAAAAAAACTTTGTCAAAAGTCGAATTTTTAATTTTAAAAAAAATTAAAAAGAAGTTTCGAGATAAATAAGTACTGAATTGAATCCTGCAAAGTTTTGTTTGGAAAATTCTATCAGGTTCCAAGAAAATTTAGGAAAACGTTTTTCTTGGTTCAAGACGCTCGTGTTAAAATTTTTTTTTTTTTATACAATTTGTATACAATTATTTTTATTTCAAATCCAAATACAAATTTTAAAAAACTTTAAACATCAAACAAAATTTGTTTGATGAAATTATTTCATTATTGTAACCAATTTAATTATTGAAACCAATTTTTCAAATTTTTTATATTCGAGAATTTCCCAGTTCGGGTATTTTATATTTCGGAAATTTTATTATTCGGTAATTTTACTATGTTGGGAATGGCATTTTTTCGGGATTTTTCAGTCGTCCCGATTTAACACTATTTCTGATATTTATAGTCGAATAAAATTATTTTTACTCATTTGGGATAGAAAAAAAAACAACTGATTGAAATCACAAATAACAAAAATTAAAAAAACAAATAAGTCTTAAACTTTCCATAAATTGGTAAGCGAAAGTTTGCCTTTCTTCGTATATTCATTCTAATAGAAATAGGAAAGACTCGGTATGGCACCAAACAAATATTTGAAAATGAGACAGACAGCCTTCGTAATTTTATTCCAAGGTTTTCGTAAATTTTTGCTTTAAAGTTTTCGTTTCTTAAATTCCACATTCTGGTTTAGGCAGGTATTTTATTCGGTGTTTCGCAATTTACATGACAATAATACTTCCTGAATGATTTATGATCCAAGGTCTCGATCATTTTTTCCGCTAATTCTTTAGTAAGATTTTTTTTTTAATTTGATGTTTTTTACAAAATTAAAATGTTCGAAATGCATTTTTGAATTCTTTTTGTCATCAGAATCGAGCCTTTTCACAATAATAATAGTATTAACAGTAAAAAATAATTCTTTTAAATAAAATTAGTGGACAGATTCCATACTTAATTCAATATAAAACGATTTAAATTCCTAAAATTTTAAGTTAAAACATGTTACAAAAAGAAAATTAATTTCAAACAAAAAAGGTAATTTTCAACAAAGAAATATGAATTTTCAACAAATTAGTTGAATTTTTAAGCCAAAAAGACTAATTTTTTAGAAGACAATTTAAATCAAATAAATGGAATTTTCAAAAAAAAGTTGACTTTTCATCAAAAAAGTTATTTTTTAATCAAGAAACCTGACTTTCCTACAAAAAAGAAATAATTATAAAAAAGTCCAGTTGAATTCCAACAAAAAAGATGAATTTTCAACAAAAAAGGATTAATTTTCAAATAATTTTTTGAATTTTCAGCAAAATAAATAAATTTTTAACTAAATAATAAATAACGAATTTTTCAGAAAATAGTTGAATTTTTAACAAAATAATTTATTTTCGTCAACCAAGAAAGATAATTTTCAACAAAATAATTCAGTTTTTCAACAAGATAGTTGAATTTCTTACCAAATATTAGAATTTTCAACTATAAAAGATCAATTTTCTTCTATTAAAAATATAAATTTTCAGGCAAAAGTGGAATAGTTAAATTTTCAATTTAAAAAATTGTTGAAAAAAAAGAATTTTCAAAAAAATAGTTCATTTGTAAACTGAAAAGATGAATTTTTGACCAAAAAAGTGCATTTTTTAACAAAGTAGTTCAAATTTCAAACAAGTAGTTGAATTCCCAACAAAAAAGATGAATTCTCAACAAAAAATATAATAGTTGATATTTCAACAAAAAAATATTTAAATTTTAACTTAAAAATAGTTGAATTCGAATAAAAAAGCCGAAATTTCAAGAATTAAAATAGTTGAATTTATAGGTAACAAAATTTATTTCAACAACAACAAAAACATCGAATTTTCAAGAAAAAGAAGTGAATCTTTAACTAAAAAAATGAACTTTCAACAAACTAGTTTAACTTTCAACCAAGTAGTTAAATTTTTAACCAAAAAAGATTAATTTTGTAGTAAATAGTTGAATTGTCAAGCCAAAAAGACGAATTTTTCAGAAAATAGTTGAATTTTCAACAAAAAAGTTTATTTTCGTCAACTAAGAAAGATGAATTTTCAACAAAATAAGAAAGTTTTTCAACAGAATAGTTGAATTTTTAATCAGATATTTGAATTTTCGACTACAAAAGATAAATTTTATATTAAAATTTTTTATTAAAAATATAAACTTCCAATAAAAAATGTGATATTCAAATTTTCAGTTTAGAAAATTATTTCAAAAATCGAATTTTTAACAAAATAGCTCATTTATAAACTGAAAAGATAAATTTTTGACTAAAGAAATGAGTTTTTGATAAAAAAAATGAATTTTTTAACAAAGTAGTTCAACTTTCAATGGAGTAGTTGAATTCTCAACCAAAAAAGATGAATTCTCAACAAAAAATATAATAGTTGATATTCCAACAAAGGAAGATTTAAATTTTAAATTAAAAACAGTTGAATATATATAAAAAGACGAAATTTCAACAATTCTAATAGTTGAATTTTTAGTTAAAAAAATGTATTTTCAACAACAAATTTTCATCAAAATAGTTAAATTTTCAACCAAAGAGATGAATTTTTTAGTAATTAGTGGAATTTTGAACTAAATAGTTGTATTTTTAAGACAAAAAGACGAATTTTTCAGAAAATTGTTGAATTTTCAAGAAAACAGTTTATTTTCTTAAACCAGGAAAAATGATTTTTCTACAAAATAATAACTTTTTCAACAAGATAGTTGAATTCTTAACCAAATATTTGAATTTTCGACTACAAAAGGTCAATTTTTTATTAAAAATATAAATTTTCAATCAAAAATGTAATAGTCAACTTTTCAGTTTAGAAAATTATTTCAAAAAACGAATTTTTAAGAACATAGTTCACTTATAAATTGAAGAGATGAATTTTAAATTAAAAAATGGATTTTTTTAACAAAGCAATTTAACTTTCAATCAAGTAGTGGAATTATCAACCACAAATATAATAGTTGATATTTCAGAAAAAAAAATTTGAATTTTAAATTAAACACAGTTGAATACAACTAAAAAAAGACGAAATTTCAACAATCCACACAGTTGAATTTTTAGTTGAAAAAATGTATTTTTAACATAAAAAGAGACGAATTTTCAACAAAGAACAAAAGATGAACCTTTAACCAAAAAAATGAATTTTTATGAAATTAGTTTAACTTTCAACCAAAACATAATTTCTACCAAGAAAGATGAATTTTCAGCAAAAGAGTTGAGGTTTTAAGATAAAAAGTCGAATTTTTTCGATAATTTGACTTTGAACCCCAATTAGATGATTTTTCATAACAAAAAAAGTTATTTTCAACCAAAAAAAAAAGTATTTTCAACAAAATAATTAAGTTTTTCAACAAAATAGTTGAATTTTTAACCAAACAATTAAACTTTCAACATAGAAAAATGAATTTTCAATTAAATGGTCGAATTTTCAAACAAAAAAGATTAAACGTCAGATCAAACGATTTTTTTTAGAATGCAGTAGAATTTTTAACCAGAAAAGGTAAATTTTCAATAAAAAAGATGAATTTTTAATTAAACAAGATGAATTTTTCATACATAAGGCAAATTTTCTATCAAAAACAGTTAAATTTTCGACAAAAATATAAGACTCTTTAACAAAATAGCTGAATTTTCTATCAAACAGGAGAATTTTCAACTAGAAGAGGTGAACTCTGAACCAAAAATGTATCACCAAAAATAATTAACTCGATCTCAACCAAAAATATTTGGATTCTTTATTAAGTCCTATTAATTCAGTTTGTATTTAAGCGAAAAAACGAGAAAAGAGGAAGTTCCTTGAAAATAGGGGAAAAAGAAGAAATCTTTGGAAAAGGGGAAAAGTGGAAAATGGGGGAAAGAGTGTCAAATGACGATATAAATAATATAATAACACTTTTGCGATGAAAGTACACAATAGAAGAAGAAAGTAGAAAGGAAAACCGAAAAGAAAATAAAAAAGAAAATTGCCTTTCATCCTCTTTTCTCTCATTATTTTCACTTAAGCTTTTAAATTTAATAGGCCATTAGAAATGCACATTTTAATTATTTTGTATAAATTATTGTAGAGAAAGTGGTGAGAAAAAAACTTTTAATTAATTTTACATTTCGTAGAAAGGTGTGCCCTTATCTTATTCAGGAGAGCAGGTCGAATTTAAATTTTGGGAGAATAAATCAAGCAAAATAAATTTACTTCTCAGAATATAATGATTTTCCTACTATTTTTTCGCGATTTTAGGAATAATTATAGGAAACATTATAGGAAAATAATTGTAGAAAAATAATTATAGAAATAAATCATATTCAAATATTGAAATTATTATTGCAAAAAGTATAAGACACTACTAACTTTTAAGTTGCATTATACCAACAATATTGTTGGTATAATGCAACTTAAAAGTTAATTTAAAATTAGAATTAACTTAAAAGGTAATTCTTTTTTGAATACTGGTCTTATATCAATATTTTAAAAATAGTGATTTTATTCTGAAGTTGTAAAAAAAACGAGCCCCGCTGAGATTCGATCCCAGGTCTTTAGATATTGCCGGTCTAGTGCTCTTACCCACTAAACTACAGAGAGGACAAGACTCGTCATGTAGGTAAAATCACTTTTTTTGCGTTTTGAGGGGGAAAAAATTTTTTATTCAAATTAAAAATTTCAAATAACTATTTATTTGTTAACATTTTTTTAAGAATTAAATTTGAGCTTAAATTGGAGCTTAAATTAGATTTTAGGAAAGTATTATCAGTTTGTTTTTAAGGTTATGTTTAAATATAATATTCCTAAGATTCTTGAAAAAAATCAATGAGATTTCAAATATGTCAAAAAAGGATCTAGAAAATTTTGAAGAAATTTTTTTTATTTTACAGAATTTTACCAAATTTTAGCAAAATTTTGAATCCGTTTAAGAGATATTTAGGACTTTTAGTAGTTTGCAAGAAATTTAAAAATGTTGGATGAATTTTCGAAAATCTTTCAAAATTTTAAAATATTTCTAATCTCTTTTCAAATTCCTGAATATCTTATAAACTCACTCCAATTATTCCTAAAATTTTCAATAATCTTTCAAAATAAAAAAAATCCCCTTACAATTTTCCAGATTTTTTTAAACATTATAAAATATCCGTCATTTTAAAATTGTCTACACAGGGAAATTCCTGAATCTAAACATTTTCAAAATTGTTAAAAAGCAAATAAAATAAAGTACTTTTATTTGATGAAAATATTTTTTATTTTGTTATTTATGTATTAGTTGAACAATTTTTTAATCATTTATATTCGGGAATTTTCTAATTTGGTAATACTATAAACTGATAGGAACTTTATTATTCCGCAATTTGGCAATTTGGGAATTTTAAATTATCGGCAATTTTATCATTTTGGGAATTTTCTATTTCAAATATTGTCTTTTACGAGAATTTACAGCTTTTAGAAATGTTTTTAAATAATTTTTACTTTTCTTTGAAAATTAATTTTTCGAAATAAAATATAATTTAAAATGTCCCTAGGAATCTTAAGAAAATTTGTTTATTATCTTAAAAATCATTCAAAATCCTTAAAAAATTTCAAAATTTATTTCGAAATCTTCAAAAATCTACATTTTATTTTAAATTTTTTTTAATCTTTTCAAATTTTAAATTATTTTTCAAATTGTTCCTAAACTTCTAAATATCTTTGAAAATACTGCAAAATTTTTAAAATCGCCTTAAGCTCTTTTATAGTTTTTTTTTAACAATTTTGGAAATCTTTGGAATTATATTCTTAAAATTAATTTTTCATCCTCGATAAGCTTCAAAATTTTATTTCAAAATCTTCAAAAATCTAAATTTTTTTTTAATTTAAAGTTATTTTAGAATTTTTTTTTAACTTTTAAAATCTTTTATAATGATTCACAAAAATTTTTAATCCTGAAAATTTAAAAAAAATGCTTTAAAATATTCTTCTACGCATTTTTTAAAAATCATCTTAATATCTTAAAATGATTCATATTCTTCTAAAATTTTGTTTTAAACCCTGAAAAATTAAAAAAATGACTTTAAAATCTTCTAGATTCTTTTTCGAAAATTTTGGAAATCTTTATCAAATTTTTTCTTGAAATGAATTTTTTTTAATAAAAAATTATTTCAAATTTTCCTAGTAACCTCAAGAAAATCATTTTATTCTTTTGAACACACTTTTTTTCTAAAATTTTGTAATCTCGTAAAATTGAAAATTTTTTATTTAAAATTTTGTGCATCATGTTTTGAAATTTTAGAAAAATAATTTTAAATGTTTGAAATCTTTTTCAAGTTTCTCTCTAAATTCATTTTTCAACATAAAAAATCATTTGATATTTTCCTAGGAATCTGAAGAAAAACTTTGTTATTCTCTTGAAATGTTTCAAAATTCTTAAAAAGCTTTTTTTTTTTAAATCTTCAAACATCTACATTTTTTTCGAAATTTTTTAAAATCTTGAAATTCACCATTTTTTTATTACATATTTTCAAAACTTCAAAACTTTTTAACTATCTTTTAAAATTATTTGAATTTTTCCTAAAATTAAAAAAGAAAATTAATTGCCTTAAAATCTTTCAGATTTTTTTTTTAATTTAGCGGAAATCTTTTTACATATTCTTTTCAAATTATTTTTTCAAAAGGAAAAACCTTTAAAAATTCTTAAAACCCTTATTTTTCAAAATCTTAAAAAATCTACATTTAAAAAAATTCAAAAATTTGCAAGTTTAAAATTATTTTTGAATCATTTTAAAATTTCCAAACATAAACTGACTCGAACTTAAAAAAAATTTAATCTTGTAAAATTGCAAAAATTTTCTTTAAAATCTTCTACAGTCTTTTTTGAAATTAAATTTTTTTTCACAAAGTAGTTCAACTTTCAAACAAGTAATTGAATTTTGAACCAAAAAAGATAAATTTTCAACCAAAAAGGTAAAAGTTGATGTTCCAACCAAAAAATGTTTTAATTTTAGATCAATAACAGTTGAATTCAATAAAAAAAGGACGAATTTGCAACAAAATT
>JAWWEA010000113.1:33579686-33592360 GCA_035222095.1 Andricus quercuspetiolicola | reverse complement strand
AGATAAATTGGAATATATGCTCCAGGTTTGAGGAAACTTCCTTGAATTGCTGGGTTGACTAGTTCGTGAGCAACAGTCCTTTCTTGAAAATTGATACACATCTGGCACATGGTTGAATCCTTTTTGGTGCACAGGCTGGGCATCTTTGGAACATGTCTTTCTGGTGTGATTTTGTGGGTTTCTGGGTTGATCCTGTAGGCGGCGATTGTAAGGATCTCTTGGTTGATGTTTTGTTGGATCAGGTATTTTAGGTATTGAGATTTGGTTGGTACTTCGAGAATCTCGTAAATTTCGGAGATGCTGATGTCCTCTCGAAGTTTGGGGTCAAAATGAGGTAAGGCACAAGTTGCACCAGGAGGACAGGTTCTTCTTTGAAGACCTTGCAGTACGTGGGCGATCTCGATAATGGCTTTGCCGATACCAAAGAGATGGGGTGAGTGAATTAGAGGCTCACTAGGGCTCTCGAAACTGGAAGATAAAGAGACGTCTAGGTTCGAGGTGAAGGACTCGGTATTGATGACAAAGGAACCCTCTGGTATCAGATCTGAAACATTGACACAAGATTTTAGAGAGAATCTAAAATAAAATATATAGGGTCTAAAGAGTAGAAGACATCAGTTACAGACTTCACAACCCCGACATGCTATCAAAACGAAGGAAAAAGGAAGATTTTTTTAAGAAAATAGGAGAATAATAGGGGAATACATTGTTTTAAATAAAATTAATGTTATTATATTATATTTTCAACAAAATAGTGGAAGATTCTACCAAAAAAGATGAATATTCATAAATATAATTTTTAACTACAAAAAAAACTTTTGACAACAAAGGTGCATTTTTATTAGAAAAAAACGAGTTTTCTATCCAAAAAGATGAATTTTCAACAAAACAGTTGAAATTTCGACCCAAAATATAACTTTTCAAACAAATAGTTGAATTTCTAAGGCAAGAAGAGTTTTTTAGAAGACACTTAAATTTTGAAGAATAAAATTAATTTTTGACCGAAAAAGATTACTTTTCTACCAAAAAATGAATTTTTGGTACAAAAGGACGAATTTTCTATACAAAAGTACAAATTTTTAATAAAGCAGTTGACATGTCGACCCAAAATATGACTTTTCAACAAAATAGTTGAACTTACAACCAACTAATTGCACTTTCAAGCAAAAGTGATGAACTTTGAAAAAAAGTATAATTTTAACCAAATGGTTGAATTTTTAAGTCAAAAAGATGAATTTTTCAGAATACACTTAAATTTTCAACAATAAAGTTAATTTTTAACTAAAGAAGTTTACTTTTCTTTCAAAAGATGAATTTTTAGTTGAAAAGGACGAATTTTGTATCCAAAAGTACGAAGTTTCAACAAAACAGTTGATGTTTCAACCAAAAATATGACTTTATCAAAACAGTAGAATTTAAAAAAAATAATTTTCAACCAGATAGTAGAATTAAAAAAAAAGGTGAATTCTGAACCAAAAATTAAATAGGAGTCTTTTCAACCAAAAATATTTGGATTGCATTATTGGATTCTATTAATTCAGTTTACATAGGGGAAATAGGAGGAATAGGGGAATGAGTGTGAAGTCTGTAGTTCTTAAGAAACTATTTTCTGAATGTGAATTGAATAAATTAATTATTATTTTTTACGATAAATTAAATAATCGACCGACCATGATAAAAAATTACCAATTAAGATTCGTCCACATATTACATAACGCTTTTATAGGGGGGGGGGGAGAACTCAAAAGAAGCTGTGATGGTCTTCTTATGATGTGGGAGGGGGCACATCTGATAGAAAAAATAATTTTTAATCAAGTTCGAATTTTTTGAAATACTAAGAAAAATTTTGTTTCTTTTTGGTATTTTATTACCGGGATACTTATTTTCAACTTTTTAAAATGTATTTTTGATAAAATTGGTTTTTTTCAAAACGGAAGAAACACATCGCTACTTTTTTTAACTTAAAAATAGACAAAAATGCAAAATTGACATCATTGAAGGTTGTATTCTTTTTTAATTTAAGAAAGTAAAGATTATTTTTTGTAAATGAAACGAGAAACGTTAGCTGGAAGACATTGTCCTTAAATTTGAAATAAGTGTTTCACTAATCAAATCCAAACAAATTTAGTACTTTTGTTAAGATATCAATAAATTCTAACATGCTCGAAAATGATTTTTTCTGTGAAATATCATTCTTATTATTATTATTATTATAGTAAAAAAATCAGTTTACTGAAAGGTACGTACCCGCGGGAGGGGGGCGGGTCATGATCTTTTGTTACGAAAGCGTTACGTAATATATGGACAATCCCTTTGTAGAATAAGTAGAAAATATTTTTAATGCACTAGATTCTCATAAAGAATCCGATGCTCGAGGCCGAGGTCCTCACTAAGCACCCGCATAGTTAAGCCACGCCCCTGGCGGCTTGGCGGGAAATATCTCTGAGACGCATTGGCAGATTATTTGAATACCGTCACGCGTACGCGCATCTAATGTGAGGCTCAAGGCGCTTACCGAATTTGGAGGCAATGGAAGGGAGAGGCACTTGGCGAAAAAGGTACTTTTTAATAAAGACACTTGGTGAAAAAGTCATTTGTTAAAACAGGCACTTCGTGAAAAAGGTACTTGTTAAAAAAGGCACATGGTGAAAAAGATACTTGTCAAAAAAGATACTTGTCAAAAAAGGCACTTGATGTAGAAGTTACTTGTTAAAGAAGGAAATTGGTGGAAAAGATACTTGTTAAAAAAGGCACTTGGTGAAAAACGTACTTGTTAAAAAAGAGCTTCGTGAAAAAGATACTTGTTAAAGAAAGATTTTAATGAAAAGGTACTTGCTGAAGAAGGCACTTGCTGAAGAAGGCACTTGGTGAAAAACGTACTTGTGAAAAAGAACTTGGTGGAAAAGATACTTGTTAAAGAAAGAATTTAATAAAAAAGATACTTGTTGAAGAAGGCACTTGGTGAAAAACGTACTAGTTAAAAAGAACTTGGTGAAAAAGATACTTGTCAAAGGAGAAAATGGGTGGAAAATATACTTTTTAAAAGAGGCACTTGGTGAAAAAGTACTTGTTAAAATAGGCACTTGGTGGAAAAGGTACTTGTTAACAAAGAAAATGGGTGGGAAAGATACTTGCTAAAAGAGGCACTCGGTGATAAGATACTTGCAAAAGAAAGCAGTTCGTGAAAAAGATACTTGTTAAAAAAGGCACTTGGTGAAAAGGTGACTTCTTAAAAATGGAACTTGCTGAAAAAGGTACTTGTTGTAAAGACACTTGGTGAAAAAGGTACTATTTAAAAAAAGAACTTGGAGGAAAAGATACTTGTTAAAAAAGGAACTTGGTAAAAAAAGGCACTTGTTAAAAAAGTCACTTGGCGAAAAAAGTACTTGTTAAAAAAGAAAATTGGTGGAAAAGATATTTCTAAAAAAGGCATTTGGTAAAAAAGATACTTTTCAAAAAAAGAACTTGATGGAAAAGACACTCGTTGAAGAAGGCACTTGTTAAAGAAGCCACTTGGTGAAAAAGGAACTTCGTATGAAACGAACTAGATGAAAAAGATTCTTGTTGAAAAAGGCACTTGGTGAAAAAGATACTTCTAGAAAAAAGAGCGCTTGGTGTAGAAGTTACTTGTTAAAAAAAGAACTTGGTGGAAAAGAGGCTTGTTAAAAAAAAGAACTTCTTGAGAAAGGTACTTGTTAAAAAAGGCACTTTGTTAAAAGGGCGCTTGTTAAAGATGGCACTTGGTGAAAAAGGTACTTGTCGAAAAAGGAACTTGGTGAAAAAGTTACTTGTTAAAAAAAGAACATGGTGGAAAAGATACTTGTTAAAAAGGCACTTGGTGAAAAAGGTACTATTCAAAAAAAGGACTTGGAGGAAAAGATACTTGTTAAAAATGGAATTTTGTGAAAAAGGTACTTTTTAATAAAGGCACTTGGTGAGAAAGACACTTGTTAAAAAAGGCACTTGGTGGAAAAGCTACTTGTCAAAAAAGGCACTTGGTGAAATAGATACTTGTCAAAAAAGGCACTTGGTGTAGAAGTTAGTTGTGAAAAAAGAACTTGGTGGAAAAGAGGCTTGTTAAAAAAAGAACTTCTTGAGAAAGGTACATGTGTAAAAAAAGCACTTTGTGAAGAAGGCGTTTGTTAATCATGGCACTTGGTGAAAAAGGCACTTGTCGAAAAAGGAACTTGGTGAAAAAGTTACTTGTTAAAAAAAGAACATGGTGGAAAAGATACTTATTGAGAAAGGCACTTGGTGAAAAAGGTACTCTTCAAAAAAGGAACTTCGTGAAGAAGGTACTTGTTAAAAAAGGCACTTGGTGAAAAAGGTACTTGTTAAAAAAAGAACTTGACGGAGAAGATACTTTTTAAAAAAGGAGTTTGGTGATAAAGTTACTTGTTGAAAAAGGCATTTGGTGAAAAAGGTACTTGTTTAAAAAGGAACTTGCTGGAAAAGATATTTCTAAAAAAGCACTTGATGAAAAAGGTACTTGTTAAAAAAGGCACTTGGTGGAAAAGATATTTCTAAAAAAGGCACTTGGTGAAAAGTTACTTTTTAAAGAAAGAACTTTGAGGAAAAAATACTTGCTAAAAAAGGAACTTGGTGAAAAAGTTCCATGTTAAAAAAATAACTTGGTGGAAAAGATACTTGTTAAAAAGGCACTTGGTGAAAAAGGTACTATTTAAAAAAAGAACTTGGAGGAAGAGGTACTTGTTAAAAAAGGACCTTGGTAAAAAATGTACTCGTTAAAAAAGGTACTTGTTAAAAAAGGCATTTGGTGAAAAAGGTACTATTTAAAAAAGGAACTTGGAGGAAAAGATACTTGTTAAAAAAGGACCTTGGTAAAAAATGTACTTGTTGAAAAAAGGACTTGGCGAAAAAGGTACTCGTTAAAAAAGGAACTTGGTGGAGAAGATATTTCTAAAAAAGGCACTCGGTGAAAAAGTTACTTTTTAAAGAAAGAACTTGTCGGAAAAGATACTTGCTGGAAAAGGATCTTGATGAAAAAGTTACTTGTTAAAAAAGAACGTTCTGGAAAAGACACTTGTTAAAAAAAGGTCCTTTGTGAGAGTCTACTGTATAATTTTAGAAACACAATAACCATCAATATTGGCGTCATCAGTGGGTACAATGATCCACGTTTTTCGAAAGCCTTCTTCCTCATCACTCTTTTGGATCCAAGATAGAATGTCTTGTTTTCCACCAACAGCAACAATAACAGCTTCTGTTTTGTTCTCCAGTTTACTGAAATCTGAGTAACTCTCAACACAGAGTCCTTTATGCTTGCTGACGTCCAGAAAATGACGAAGGAAATATTGTGAATTTGTCAGAAGCAGATCAACAACCTCGTACCTAGTGCTCAGAAAATTAATCGCAATATTGATTAGTGGAATAGTCAAGTTCTGTGTTTTGTAGGTACTAATTGGCAGCAAGCTGTACTCTTTAAAAGGTTCTAAAATCACTTTATAAGACTCAGGAATTAAAATCCCAAATTCGTATTCCGCTGCACATTCGGAATCCACTGCTGCCATCAAAGCCTGCTTGTAAACTGTCATCTTATCCTGACAAGTGTCATATGCTTTTAGACCTGAAACGAAATTAAATTTTTTAGTTTTATTCGTTTAAATTAGGATGACTGCAAAAATTCATTTTTCAAATACCCTGACCTTTCCCTGATTTTTCTGTCTGATTTTTTATTTTTCCTAACCATTCATATTTGAAGACCGAAAGTCTCATCTTGTAACATTTTCAATATTGAATCTTTTATCAATGGAATGAGATAATTTTAAAGATCAAAGGAACTAATTTCTAACCCAAGGACAAATGTGAACTTATAATTTGACTAATGTTATTTTGAATTCAAAAAAATTCAAAACGATTCGATTTATAAGACTTCAAAACAACCTAGGTTAAATCTAACAGAATTCCAATGAATCAAAAAATTTTTTTAAAATCCAAAATGTTACTTTTATTTTAGCAACATTGTAATCAATCTAAAGGAATTTAAGTCATATGAGTGAAATTGAAATTAGTGAAAAAATCCATGAAATTCATAAAAATCAAGGTGAATTAGAAAAAGTGAATTGAAAACAATTCCAATATATAAAAAAATTAATAGGAATTTATTAACAATTTCGTTACCTATTAAAATGTGCATTAACTCCAGACCCCTCTTACCCCTCAACCTCAGTCATTGAAATTACCATGGGAATTCTTGTCGAAATTTCCATCGAAATTTTGATCGAAATTTGTATCGAATTTCTCATTGAAATTTTCATTAAAATTCTCATTGAAATTCGTATCGAAATTTTCATTGACATTATCGTCAAAATTCTCATCGAAATTTGCATCGAAACCAAATTTTTATCCAAATTTTCATTATAAAATTTTATCGAAATTTTCATTGAAATACCCATCGAAATTCTCATCGATATTCGCATCGAAATTCCAATAGAAATTTTTATTGAAATTATCATCGAAATTCACTTTGAAATTCTCAGCGAAATTCGCATCAAAATTCGCCTCGTAATTTTCAACGAAATTTCTATCTAAATTTTCATTGAAATTCTCATCGAAATTCTCGTCGAAATTCACACGAAATTTCGATTGAAACTTTCAACGAAATTCGCACCGAAATTTTCATTGAAATTCTCATTGAAATTCTCATCGAAATTCACATTGAAATTCTCGTCGAAATTTTCGTCGAAATTCTTGTCAAAATTCACATCGAAATTGGCATCGAAACTTCAATCGAAACTTTCAACGAAATTCGCATCGAAGTTCCCATCGAGATTTTCATTGAAATTATCATCGAAATTCGCATCAAAATTCTCGTTGAAATTTTCTTCGGAATTCTTCACGAAATTCTCATCGAAACATCTCTCATCGATATTCGCATCGAAATTCCCACAGAATTTTTTGTTGAAATTCTCATCGAAATTCGCTTTGAAATTCTCAACGAAATTCGTATAAAAATTCGCATCAAAATTTTCATCGAAATTTTCATTGGAATTCTCATCGCAATTCCCATAGAAATTCTCGCTGAAATTTTCATCGAAATTCTCGTCGAAATTCACATCGAAATTCGCATCGAAATTCTCGTTGAAATTCTCGTCGAAATTCGCTTTGAAATTCTGAACGAAATTTGCATCAAAATTTTCATCGAAATTCCCATCGAAATGCTCATCTAAATTTTAATTGAAATTCTCGTCGAAATTTCCGTTAAAATTTTCGTCGACATCATCGTCAAAATTCTCATCGAATTTCATAACGAAATTCAGATCAAAATTCGGATCGGAATTTTAATTAAAATTTTAATCGAAATTTTCATGGGAATTCTTATCCAAATTTTCATTAAAATACACATCGAAATTCGCAGTGTAATTCGCATAGAAATTTTAATTGAAATTCTCATCGAAATTCGCATCGAAATTCTCGTAGAAATTCTCCACAAAATTCTTATCACAATTCTCATAGAAATTTCCGTTGATATTCACAATGTAATTCTCATCGAAATTCGCATCGAAATTTTCATCAAAATATTAATCGAAATTTTCATCGAAATTCGCACCAAAATTCCTATTGAAATTTCCATTGAAATTTTAATGAAAATTCACAACGAAATTTTAACTGGAATTCCCAACGAAATTTTAATTGGATTTCACATCGAAATTCAAATTATTTAAATTAATTAAAAACTCCGATTCTTTTATAATTCCAAAAGAGAGTATATTTCAAATCCTGTGAAATATTTTTGAACCCTTAAAACTTTTTAAACCACGTAGACATGCCTTAAAATCTCTTACAATACCCTAAAATAATTAGGATTCTTTAAAATCCATTTAAATTATTGAAATAAATAATTACTAGTATTGAAATAATTCCTTGCAATCTTTTTAAATTCCAAAAAATATTTCAAAACCTTTAAAATATTTTGAAATCCCTTGAAACTTTTTAAAGCTCTTGAAAATCCCTTGGAATTTTTTGAAATATCTGAAAATATTCTAAATCCTTTTAAATTACATTAACTTACTGAAATCAAATAAAACTTTCTTGTAATATTGTAAAATACCCTAAAATATTTCAAACTCTTTTCCATCTTTTGAAATTTTTAAAAAGACCCTAAAATCTTCAAAATCGTTCAATATCACTTCAAATTATTTAAATCTATTTAAAAAATCCTAAGATATTTGAAATCATTTTAAATCTTTTGAAATCCCTTGACATATTTAAAGATCTTAAAAATTTCTCGACATTTTTAAAAATACCCTAACAACTTTTAAAATCTTTGAGATTCCTTCAAATTATTCATTCTAGTGGCCTTTATGCATCTATAATTTATTACAAATACACTTTTATTCATTTTTCGTTGAAAAAAAATTAATTTTTTAACCATTGTTTGAATAAAACAACATTGTATTATTTAAGTTAAAAATAACAAAAATTGATAAACTAATCATCACGGAGAAAACAATTATTATTAATACTTGATAATAAAAGAACATTTAAGCAAACGAATTACGTAATTATGCAATTAACTAAAAAAATAATTAAATAATTGCCTGATTGATTGAGTGATAAATTAATTATTATCAGGAGATAGAGTACACCTTAAAAACTTAAAAATTGTTTTGTAGAATGAACTCCTTAATTTAAACTTAACATTCTTGTAACCTATATTTGCTCACAAAACTTCGTATTTATAAAATGCAAATAAATTTACAAAATGAAATTATTTTTAAATAGTGATTCCAAACCATACATTATATAATCATGAATATTATTTCCTACTTATTCACAATTATTTGTTTTAACTTTCAAAAAAGTATTATTATTATATATATTAAACTAAGTAATTTAGCAGTCAATCATTCAATATTTTAGTCAATTATTCAATTAGTTTTTTCATTCATTGCATAATTACGTAATTAATTTGTTTCCATATTTTTTCAATATCAACAATCACCAATAATTGTTTTCTCTGCGATGATTAGTTTATCAATTTTTGAAATTTTTTACATAAAGTAATACAATGTCGTAGAACTAGTCCTCTTAATAACAATGTCTATAAATAATAAATAAATAATCTAAAAACATTTCGTTTATAATTTTACCTTCATTCACTTTCAACAACAAATATGCTGGAAATAATTTTCACAAACAAATATATAAAATATGCACAAAATTGTTATTTTGAAGAGTATTATTTAAACAATAGTTGAAAAATTAATTTTTTCATGCAAAAATGTGACTATAATGACCTTATTTTCAAACAATTACTGAAAATTGACTTGAGAAAAAAGTCATTAAAAGTGACTGCGCATTAGCCCTGACTGTTCTTAACAGTTACTGACCTCTCCCTGACTTTGCCTGACGAACAAAATGCCCTAATTTTTCCCTGATAAGGCAATTCTTGACCGATTTTGACATTCTTTTCTTGAAAAAATTAGGCATTTCGTTCTGGAGAGATTTATGTGGCCCGATTTTTAAATTTGTGTTTTTTTAAACATTTATGTCAATGCAAATAGCGAAAAAACAGTCGATTTAAGAAATTTTTTTTTACTTCCGTGGAAAAGTTTTTCCCGTTTTCAACATCGCTACACTGGATGCGCAGGGTAAATGAAAGCGTGAACAATCATTATCTGGTCAAGTTAATTGTTATAAATAAATTAAATTAACAAAGAGTCGACATTATGGACTTTTCGTTTCCGAAGACCATTTTTGCGTTTAAATTACTTTCTCTCATTAAAAAAAATGACACTCTATCATAAAAATTTGTCATCCAATATTTTTTATTAATTTAATAAACAAATTACATAAACAAATGCCCAATTTGGACATTTAAAAGCAGAGAGAAATAGTCTTTTCTTTTAGTTTTGTTAAAATTATGTTCCTAGTGATGTTTTATGATGAAAACTTCCAATTCTATATTTTTTAATAATTTTATAAGCAAATTATATAAACAAATGCCCAGTGTGGACTTTTGAAGGTAGAAAGAAATCGTTTTTTCTCTTAATTTTACTTAAATGACGTCATTAGTGATGTTTAGTGATGAAAATTTGTTATTCAATTATTTTTATAATTGTATAAACAAATTATGTAAACAAATGCCAAGTGTGGTCATTTAAATGCAAATAAAACGAGTCTTTCCTCTTAACTTTATTAAAATGATGTCTCCAGTGATGTTTAATGATGAAAACTTATAATACGATACTTTTTATCAATTTTATAAACAAATTATATAAAAAAATGCCCAATGTGGACACTTAAAGGTAGAGAGAAATACCCTTTTCTCTTAATTTTGTTGAAATTATGTTTTTAGTGATGTTTAATGATGCAAATCATAATCTGATATTTTTGATTACTTTTATAAATAAATTATATCAACAAATGCCCAGTGTGGACATTTAAATGCAGAGAGGAATAGTCTTTTCTCCTAATCTTGTTCAAATTATATTTTCAGTGATGTTTAATGGTGAACATTTGCAATGCGATCCTTTTTATCAATTCTGTAAACAAATTATATGAACAAATGCCCAGTATGGACACTTAAAGGCAGCGAGAAATAGTCTTTTTATCTAATTTTGTTAAAATTATGTTGTCAGTGATGTTTAATGATGAAAATTACTAATACGATCTTTTTTATTAATTTTATAAACAAGTTGTGTAAATAAATAACTAGTGTGAACATTTAGAGGCAGAAAAAGATCGTTTATTTTTATTTTCCTTAAATAGTGTGATCAGTGATCTTTAGTCCTGAAAATTTGTCATCTCATATTTTTAAATAATTTTCTAACAAATCCTACAAACAAGTGCCTAGTGTTAACGTTTAACAGCAGAAAAAATTTAGCATTTGTAACAACAACAACAAATAATTTTTTGCAATGAAATTCAACTTTCAAACGAGTAGTTTAGTTACCAACAATGAAGATGAATTTTCAACCAGAAGAATCATTTTTTATAAAAAAAATGAATTTTCAACAAAATACATGAATTTCCAATTAAAAAAGAGAAAATTTCAGCAAAAAGTTCAATCTTCGAAAAAAAGATATAAATTTCAAATAAAAACTTGAAGTTAAATTTTTAGAAAAAAAAATTTCAACCAACCATAAAAAGAATTTTCAATGAAATAGTTACATTTTTTATTTTAAAAAAATAGTCAGTTGAAATTTCAATTGGCGAAAATAAATTCTTAACCTAATAGATGAATTTTCAACTAAAAAATATAACTTTTCAATAAAAAAGGTAATAGTTCAATTCTTAGTTAAGGAAATTAATTTTCAGCCAGAAAAGAAACGAATATTCAACAAAAAAGTTAAATTTTCAACTAAAATTATGAATCATGAACCCAAAACATTAATTTTTAACAAAGGAGTTCAACCAATTCATTAATATTTCAACTAAAAAAGACGAATTTTCTGCCAAAATAATTTAAATATCGACTTAAAAAGACAAATTTTCAACAAAATCAGTGAATTTCCAACCGAAAAAAATCAATTTTCTAGCAAACATGAAATAGCCACATTTTTAATTAAAAAACTCTTTTTAAACAAAACAAAAAACGAATTTTCAACAAAATTTGTGAAAGTTTTTACCAATGAAATCAATTTTTAACTAAAATGATGCATCTTTAAAACAAAAAATAAATTTTTAACCAAAAAGTTGTATTGATACCAAAAATAAAATTTTTTTAAATAGGTGAATTTTCTACTAAAAAAGATAAATTTTCATCAAAAAATAGAAAAGTTTATTTTTAAGTTCAAGAAATAAGTTTTTCACCAAGTAAAATAAATTTTCAATGAAATAGTTAAATTTTCAAACAAACATATGAATTTTCAACCAATAAGATTAATTTTCTACCACAAAAGAATAATTTCTAACAAAAAAGAATAAATTTTAACAAAATACATGGATTCGGCAACCAAATGTTTTAATTTTCAACGGACTTATCAACCTAATAGTTGTGTTTTCAACCAAAAAGGTTATGTTGTTACGAAAAAAAGACAAATTTTCAACAAAATAGATGAATTTACAACAAAAAATAAAATAGTTTGATTTTAAGTTAGAGAAATAAGTTTTTAACCAAATAAAATAAAATTTCAACCAAATGTTTAAATTGTCAACCTAACAGATGAATTTTCAACTAAAGAAGATGAATTTTCTACCAAAATAATTTAAATATCGACTTGAAAAGACAAGTTTTCAACAAAATCAGTGAATTTTCAACTAAAAAAGATCAATTTTCTAGCAAACCTGAAATAGCCACATTTTTAATTTAAAAATTTATTTTCAACAAAACAAAAAACGAATCTTCAACAAAATTTGTGAAATTTTTTACCAAATAAATCAATTTTTAACTAAAATGATGCACCTTTAAAACAAAAAATAAATTTTTAACCAAAAAGTTGTATTGATACAAAAAAAAATGTTAAATAGGTGAATTTTCAACTAAAAAAGATAAATTTTCAGCAAAAAATAGAAAAGTTTAATTTTATGTTCAAGAAATAAGTTTTTCACCAAGTAAAATAAATTTTCAACGAAATAGTTAAATTTTCAAACAAACATATGAATTTTCAACCAATAAGATTGATTTTCTAACACAAAAGAATAATTTCTAACAAAAAAGAATAAATTTTAACAAAATACATGGATTCGGCAACCAAATGTTTTAATTT
>JAWWEA010000113.1:32618810-32628862 GCA_035222095.1 Andricus quercuspetiolicola | reverse complement strand
TGGTTGAAAATTGATGTATTTTGTTGAAAAATCGCTTTTTTGGTAGAAAATAAATTTTTTTTGGTCAAAAATGCAACTGTTTGGTTTAAAATTAACCTGTCTTAGTTAAGGATTCAAGTATATTGTTGAAAATTTGCTTTTGTTGGTTAAATATAGCTGTTTTTTATCTTTAAAATTAAATTCTTTTATTAATGATATATCAAATAATTCATTTCATGTTGAAATTTCATCTCTTTAGGTTGAAAGTTCAACTACTGTCTTAAAATTTAATTTTTTAGTTGAAGATTCATCACTTTAGTTGAAAATTCATTTTTTGTTTTGTTTAAAATTCTCATTTTTGTTAAAGATTTATATTATCGGGTTGGATATTCAACACTTTTGTAGAAAATGTGTATTTTCGGCTCAAAAAATAAATAATTTCGTTTTTAAATTTTCCCGGTCAACTAAAAGTAACATTCATACTTGCCGCTAAATGCAAACATTTATTTTAATTCATGACGTTAATTCTAAACATTCTTTAACACAACAGAACAAAAACTTGGAAAATAAATTAATTTTGAAACAAATACCTAAATTTTGTATTACAAAATATCAATTAAAAAAAATGGAATGGTTAAACTTTGAGCTGAAAAAATTAATTTTCAACCAAAAATAACGGACTTTTAAGAAAATAGTTCAACTTTCAACCTAAGTAATGAATTTTCAACTAAAATGATGAATCTTCAACTGGAATAGTTGAATTTTAAACCAAAAAGATTAATTTTCAACTAAAACAATGAATCTTTACCTTCAATAGTTGAATTTTCAACAACAATAAATTAATTTTTGTTATAAGATAAATAAGATAAATTGTTAACCAAAACTTAAAAATTATATTTTAAGCTAAAAAAATTAATGTTCAACCAAATAGACGAATTTTCAACTAAAACTATGGACTATTCAATTGGAATTAGTTAAATTTTCAGTTGAAAACATTACTTTCCACAAAAAAACCAACTTTCGCCAAAAAAAACTAACTTAAAGAAATACTTCCATTTTCAAACAAAGTGATCAATTTTCAACTAAAATGATCAATCTTTTATTAGAATAGTTGAATTTTCAACCGAAAAGAATAATTTTTACCAAAAAAGATGAATTATCAACTAAAAAAGATCACTTTTCAACCAAAAATTGAATAATTAAATTTTTAGTCAAAAATGAATGTTCAACCAAAGAGATAAATTTTTAACTAAAATTATGGAATATTCAACAGTAATAATAGTTACATTTTCAGTTCAAATAAATAATAATTTTCAACCAAAAAAGAAACAAATTTTGAACAAAACAGTTCAATTTTTGGCAAAAAAATTCCTTTTCATCCAAAGAAAAAAGAAGTTTTCAATCAAATAGCAAATATTTTAACTAAATTAATTAATTTTTGGATACAAGGATGAATCTTCAACTGAAATAGTTAAATTTTAAACCAAACAAATGAATTTTCGACTAAAATGATAAATCTTTAACTAAAATAGTTAAGTTTTCAATCGAAAATCTTATTTTGAACCAAGAAGATTAATTTCTAATTGTCAACGAAAAAATGAATACTTAAATTTTCCGTTAAAAAAATAATTTTCCGCCAAAGAAATGAATTTCTAACTAAAATGATGATTTTTCAATTAGAATGATGAATCTTCAACTGAAATAGTTGAATTTTAAACTAAAAAAAATTAATTTCCAACTAGAATAATTGAATTTTCAACAAAAAAGATAAATTTTCAGTCAAGAAGTTTAATTTCTACCAAAAAAGACGAGTTTTCGATTAAAAAAGATAATTTTTCAACAAAAAAATTGAATAGTTAAATTTTTAGTTGAAAAATTAACATTCAACGGAAGAGATGAATTTTTAACTAAAATGATGGAATATCGAACTGTAATAGTTACATTTTTAGTTGAAAAAATAATAATTTTAAGTCTCAGAAAAAAAAGAATTTTCAACAAACTAACTTATTTTTCAACCAAAGAGATGAATTTTCAATTAAAATGATACTTTAACTAAAAAATAATAATTTTCAAAAAAATAGTTGAATTGTCAAGCAATCAAATGAATTGGAAATCAAGAAAGATGAATTTTAAACCAAATAGTTGAATTTTGTACTAGAAAATATTAGTTTTCAACAGAAAATGGAAGTTTAATTTTTAGCTAAAAAGAAAATTTTTCCACAAAAAGAAAACCATTTTAAGTCATAGAAAAAAAAACAATTTTTAACAAAATAACTCATTTTTCAACCATAGAGATGAATTTTCAATTAGAAGGATGAATATTTAACTGGAATAGTTGAATTTTATACCAAAAAGATGAATTTTCAACCATAAAGGTTAATTTTCTACAAAAAAGAAGAATTTGTCAAAAAGTACATAAATTTTCAAACAACTAGATTAATTTCTATATAAAAAATATCAATTTTCAAGCAAATAGTTCAGTTTTATCCAAAAAAGATACATTTTCAACCAAAAATAGAATGTTTGACATATCAATTCGGTTATCAAACTTAAGTCAGCGAAAAAAATCTCACGGAGCAAAAAATTGCAAAAGGTTTTTCTTATAATGGAAAATAGTAAAAATTCAATAATAAATTATTAAAGTAAACTGGGACAATCTTAAAAATCTGCGACTTTAGATAAAGTAGAAATTACTTTTCTAAATTGACCAAAACTATTAAAATAATGAAAACTTGAATTTTTCTGCGATCAGAAGTAAATTCCCGGTTTTTTAATTAAATTCCCGACCATTTCCCGGTTTTATCCCCGGTCAATAAAGTTCCCGGTTTCACGGTCAAGTCGCCACCCTGTTTATGTTATTAGAAAAATAAGTCTAATCAATTTTAATATTAAGTTATAATTTTTTTATGTAATAAATTAAATTTCTAGAAGTTTAGAAACTTCTACTTTGAAACATTCAATTTAGTTTTCAATTTAAAAATTTCAAATATTAATTGCTTCGAATTAAAAATTATTTGAATTCAAAAGTTTTTAATTTTTACCACTTTGAATTAGAAATGATACAATTTCAACTCCTTTCTCATGACATTGACCAATTTTCAAAAATTAAGTCTGAAATTTTTCAATTTTGAGAGTTGCTGATTAAAAATTTTCGATTTCAAATTGTTCTATTAAAAAATTTGGTTAATTATTGATTTTTAAATTGTTTACATTTTCAATATTAGGAAATAAATATCCAGTGTGTGCATTTACTGCTAGTATCTAATTATAAAACGAGATACCATTCGTTGCTTTAAATATGCGGACAAAAAACATAATTTAAATTACTTTGATTATATTTTTTTTTGCTTGAGAATGAGTTTTATACTGAAACGGATAGAGTTGCTACTATTTTTCCAACAAAAATTATATGATTTTTTTTTATTCGCATCGTGGAGAAAATCATATCAACGGAAACAGAAGTTGTTTAAGATTTATTTTTATCTTGAAACGTTCAACGACTCTGCTTTAGAATTTATCACCAAGTTTAGTTGATGATAAAATGAAATAAATTTAAATAAATAATAAAGTATTGTCTACGAAGAACAATTTTTTAATGTGATTCAATTATTGTTAAGGTCGATTTTTTTTGGTCAGCTCTGTTGAATTATGCAATTATAAATTGATATTCCACGCAACTTTCGTGGAGGTTGATCGATTCTAGAATTAGCTGTAGCTAAAAAAAAAAAGAGTTTGTGACTCATGTGGTTTTCCTTATTCATATTATTACAGGTGCACGTGGAAATAAAATTTAAATTTATTTTGAATGATACTTAAGATGACTCGGAAGTGCATTAAGAAACCGCTAATACAATTTATTGCATTTTTTAAAAACCATAATTCTTTTTCTTCTAGGAAATTCTTATTTGTCAATCTTAATTATTCAGTAAGTAATGATTCATTCTTCGAAAGATAAAAGACGTAATTTTTTAAATAAATGTTCAATATGAAACTCGGATAATAAACGATAAATGAGTCATTTTTGATAAACACAATGAATATAATTTGAATCGTATTGTAAATGTATTTATCGAGGAATGAATAATTTTTTAGATCATTGCAATCAGTTACAATGGAATATTTTTTTATCATATTTTAAAAATTTCCACTTTCGAAACAAATTAATTTCAAGGATAAAAAATAATAAACTCTAAATCTCGGTGTATTAATTATTAAACGCTTCAAATATACAAAATTATTGAAATTTTCTAGCTTCAAGATATTTAATTGTCGAATTTCAAATGATCAAAATTTAAGACTTCCACTTTGGCAGCTTTCAAATTTAAATTTATTTTTTAATGCTTGTCTTTTAAAATACATTTTTTTTCATGATTTAAGTTTTCTGATAAGAAAATTTTTGCTTAATTTTGAATTTTTTAGCACTTTTTACCTAAATTTATATTTTCTTTGTGTTCTATTCTAAATAATTCAAGTTTCTGAAATCGTTTATGTTGAAATATAAAATTGTATCATTTTTAAAGTTCCAAGTCGGCACTTTGAAATTTTAAATGTTTTCAATTAAAAATTATTTAACCCACCAACCCTTCATTAAAAAATTGAAATGTTTAAAGAGATTAATTTTCAGAGGTAATTTAAAATTAGATGCAGTGTGGGAGAAGTTCCTTAAAAAAAGAAATTAATCAGAGCTACATTTCATTTTTTATGTACAGGAATATATGTACAAAATTATAAGAGTTCCAAACAAAAAAATCAACGCTGTCATTTTTACTGTTTACAATTGAAAAATTTTCAATTTTCAAATTTCAATCTATAAAATTGAATAAATTTCAATTTTAAATCTTCATAATTGAATCATTTTTTATTTTCAAAACTGAACTATTCAAAAAAAGAATATTCAAAATTACATACCCTTAAACTGTAAATCTTGAAAATTGAATAATTTGCAATTCTATATTTTCAAAATTCAAGATTTTTCAACTACAACTCTTCAAAATTGCGAAACTTTGAATGGCTAATCATTAAAATTGAACAGTTTCCAATTTCGAAAATTTGCAGTTAAAAATTTTGCACGTTTTAAGTTTAATAATTGAAAATTCTGTACATTTGATGATTTACATTTGAATTTTCTTCGATTTGGAAGTTTCAGAATTAAAAGTTTGACATTTAATCTTCAACAACCTCAAAATTTAAGAATTTTTATTTTCGCACATTTAACATTGTAACTCTTCAAAATTATAGAACTTCGAATTGTAAATCTTTAGTATTAAACAATTTTTTCTTTAATTTACAATTAAAAATTAGTTAGGTTTTAAGATTTTTAAGTAAAAATTCTGTAATTTTGATGCTTTACTTTCGAAATTTTAAGAATTTTGAATATTTAAAATTAAAAAGTTGTCTTTCGATTTTCAAAATTTAAGAATTTTTATTTACACATCTTCAGAACTGAAGATTTTACAAAAGTATCTTTAAAATTTAATTATTCAAAAAAAAAAGATTAAAAACCTAAATAAATTAAAAATATAAATCTTGAAAATTTAATAATTTGCAATTCTATATTTTCAAAATTCAAGAATTTTCAATTGCAACACTTCAAAATTACAAAACTTTGACTTTTAAAGAATTAAAAATGAAGTTTTCAATTTTGAAAATTTTCAGTTAAAAATTATGCACGTTTTAAGTTTAATAATTAAAGATTCTGTACATTCGAAATTTACTCGATTTGGAAGTTTCAGAATTAAAAGCTTGACTTTTGATCTTCAGAAACCTCAAAATTTAAGAATTTTTATTTTCGCGTATTTAAGATTGAAACCCCTCAAAATTGTAGAACATTGAATTGTAAATCTTTAAAATTAAAAATTTTCTATTTTCAAAATTCAAAATTAGAAATTAGTCAGGTTTCAAGTTTTTCAAGTCAAAATTCTGTAATCTTGATGCTTTCCTTACGATTTTTTTAAAATTTGGAATATTTGTAATTAACAACGTGTCTTTCAATTTTAAAAATCCAAGATTTTTTATGTATATATCTTCGAAACTGAAGATTTTTCAATTATAAAACTTCAAAATTGCACTACTCAAAAAAAAAAATGTTAAAAAATGCATCGCTTCAAAGCATCAATCTTGAATATGGAATAATTTTCAATTCTATATATTTTCAAAATTCTAGAATTTTCACTTGTATCTCTTCAAAACTGTAGAACTTTAAATTTTAAATCTTTAGAATAGGAGAGTTTTTAATTTTAGAAATTTACAATAAAAATTATGCAAGTTTAAAATTTTACCATTTAAAATGCTACAATTTTGATGGCTTATATTCTAAATTTTTTCAATTTGGAAGATTGAGAAATGAACATTTGACTTTTGAACCTCGAAGTAATCAAAATTTAAGAATTTGTATTTTTCCTTTTAAAAATTAAAGAGTTTGCAACTGTAAATCTTCCACAGTGAACTATTAAAAAAAAGCATGCAAAATTACATCATTTGGAATTGTACACATTAAAAAAAGGATCCTTAATTGCAAATCTTCAGAATAGACCTATTTCAAAAAGATGTTTTAAATGTTATGAGTTTAAACTATAAACATTCAAAATTAAACAAGTTGTCGAATTCTAAATCGTAAACATCTGTTTCTCATTACAATTGGGATAAAATCTTATAAATTAGGCTCCCACAAAGCTCCCTTCTTCTTCCTGTCTTGTATGGGAACGGGGTCCTCACTAAGCGCCCGGATGGTTAAGCCACGCCCCTAGGGCTTGGCGGGAAATATCTCTGAGACGCATTGGCAGACTATTCAAATATCGTCTCGCGCACGCGCATCTAATGCCACGCTCAAGGCGCCTACCGAATATCGAGGTAATGGAAGGGAGAGGCACTTGGTGAGAAAGGTGCTTTGTGAGATTTGAATCTGATAATTAGGCAATCAAAATAAGAAACATGTAATAAGCGCGCGTAGCACAGTATTTTTGCTAGTATTTAATAAAGTATGACAATTCTCTCGAGAACTTGAGGAATAAATTAGATTCACGAAAGGGGTTAGAATTGATGAAATGATGATGGTACTTACAACTTTGGAAGGGGTGTCAACTTTATAAGAACCCTTATGTTGGTGTCTCTGTTGAAAGCCCACGGGAATGAGATCAGTATTCAATCGAAGATCCAAGATCCTTCTTACACCATCTAACTCGTATCCAACTGTCAGCACGTCGACATGCTCAATGTCCTGAAACCGCAAAAAAGAAGACTAATGAGCGGCTGAGAGACACAAGAAACTTACCTAGAGAAATTGAATTTTTCTTCAGCCGTGAAGTCTCCAGAATAATTACTTCCTATTAGAAAAATCTCAGAGAGAATAATTCACTGGCTCGTTCACTTCAGTCATTCTCTTACTTTGATCAAATCATTGATTCAATTTTCATTAAAATTAATGCAAATATAAATTCCAGATTTTATTTATTTATCCCAACTTCCCGCTTCCGGATAAATAAAAATATGGTAGAGAAATTTTACGATTCACATAGATACCCGGCATTCTGTATTATTACTTCCATTAAAGAAAGTTAAGACATATTAAAATATAATTTTTTATAACATTTTACATGCGTAATATAACTTTAATTAGTAGAGAACATAATAAATATCTCAACAGCAAAATTTCTTCATATTTTCTTGAGAAATTAATTAATTATTTATTTCTCGTTACTGATGTGAGAAATGCTAGTGGTCAGAATAATTACATCGCGTACAAATTCAATGTTGTTAGATGACCTTAAAAGTCACCTTTATTAAACCAGTCTTTAAAACATGCAGAAATTCCGCATAGTAATAAATTTTGTCGGCATTTTCTTAAAAATACGTCTTTATAATTATGTAATAAATAACTTTTATTATTTTACAAAAATTTCCTAAAATATTCTAATATATTTTTAATTTTCTGGAGATCGAAAAAAATTAACTATTAAATTTGCAGTTATTTTTTTAAAATGAGTAAGTAACAATGGCCCATTTATTTATTTCTGCGTAATAGATTTCAATTGCACATACAATATTTCTCAGCCGGAAGTTAATTGTTTACCTCAGTAAATGATGACACAGATTATTCCGAATCATGATTATTCTTGGAAATTCTTATCCTAGGTGTCGTGCACTCCGCTTTTAAATGCAAGAGCAATAACGATTAATGATTGATGATAACGAGATATCACTTAACAATGGTAATGTAACTCGGCATTCTTTTTTTATGTACAACGTTATAAATTTCTTAGCCTTACGCGTGAAATAATTTTATAAATCTCAGGAGTTTTTTTAAACATTATGCTGAGGGGAATTATTTATTTAAATAATTCTCAAACTTTTTAAATAATATAATTTTTCAAATAATTCGGTATTCCCCCACAAGATATATTTGAACGAATGATAATTATTTAATCAATTTGAAAATTATTTGAGCAATAATCTGGACTCTTAACATTGATTAAGGAAATCATGATAGGAAATTTATTCACTTCGCAAAGATTAATGATGATTTATGAATTTACAAAAAATTAATTTATGGTCTTTGCGGCACGTGTTAATATTAACGGATTTTGCTCATTATCAACATTTTTGAATGAAAACAATCGAAAATTGTAAAATTATAAGGCCACCCTCTACAGGTTTTTAAAATTTAAATACTGATAAAAAATGTATTTAACATTTCTGTTTAGTTCTGAACCAATCTATTCAGATTATTGCATCTTCCAAGTTGGAAAAATACTAATCTAAAAAATTACACATTTCTAAAAATGGCTAATTTCAAAACATTTATTAAGCATTATTCAAACAAAACAAAGATATCTTTCGATAAATTGAGGTAAACATTTACACTAGTTTCCGGCTCCATGTATGGGCCCTCTTCAGTGATTTATTCTAGAAATATCTAAATCCTAATTTAAATCTATTTCTTTGCGTGTAGACTTTTATTTTTTTCCAAAAAACTTGTTTTCTAAATTATAATAACAGCCTTTTAACAATGATTGCAAGGTATGTTTACTTATACTTACAAGAAGTGGTCGCGTGATGTGCGTCGCCGATTCGACTGGGGCTTCACAAACTGAAAAAAAATGGTTAGTTGGGCCAAGTATTTAGTTTGTAAGATACGGTACTGCTATTTTATTAGTTGTGAAAAACATTTTATTAGCTGCTGGTACTAATTGAATATTTTTTGCAACTAATGAAATTGGTGTGCCAACTAATAGAATAGCGGTATCTACTCAAAAAATTAGCAGTACCATATTTTAGAAACTTAATAGTTGGCTCAACTAACCATTTTTTTCAGTGCAGGGTGAAAATACATGAAAATCCATTAGGTGCGTATTTTTTCTTTCGATCCCTGTAAAGCCCCAGTCGAATCGGGGCTTTAACAGCGATGCACATCTCGCAACCTCTCCTTGTTAATTTCTAAGAACGTAGATTTGAAATTTAAGTTAGTATTTTCACATCAACCTAAAACATTATTGCACTACACATGTTCGCTTAGAACAATGATTTATATTTATTGTTTATTCTGTAATGAGCATAAGAACCAGTAAAAAGCGAAAATACAAAATTATAAGTCTGAACCTAAGATACGGCAAGGTGGACAAAAAATGGCAATTTGTTTTCGAATCAAAGAAATCTTAATGGATTCATAGGCCACTCAGCAAATTGGAACGAATCGTGAGCTCATTTAGTGTCTGCATTTTTACTTTCTTATGAACCATTTTATATATCAAACTAAGAAAAAAAAGCTCAAAAATCAAAATTAGATTACCAACTACACGGAAAAAATTTATCCGTAAGAAAGTCACGAACTAGTAGCTAGGTCTCGGATACGAGAAAAATTCATCGGATATTGATGTATTTTCGTAAATAATCTGCGAACTTGAGAAAGAATTGAAAAACTCGATGTGAAAATTCTAAAACGGTTCATCACTTTTTTTCTTCGTGAATAATTACAAAAATATTATGAGTGTTTGGGAAAATATTCTCAGAGCACTCACGAGCTTGCCCGACAAATCTGGGAACTGGTAAGTAGGTTCGCCTGCACGTGGCCCGCACAC
>JAWWEA010000113.1:31346972-31357759 GCA_035222095.1 Andricus quercuspetiolicola | reverse complement strand
CAACATTGTCAGAAGCTAAAAATGTGTAATTTGCTTCAAGAATCATCTCTGTACGTTGCTTAGTTTCAGAGATGACATCTCCCTACTCTTTTGTTGATAACTTATTGACAAATGATTATTTTTGGCTCTAAATATCACCACTGTGCACAGAAAGGATCAACGAAACCCACATATTTTTTGCAGAATTTTCGTCATTTATTTTCAGTGACTTACAGCCATTCAAACTTGAGTATTCTGAAATGATCATACGGTTATAGTACTTTTCCACCATTCACTCGCCAGGAAATAATCGCTAATCATCTGGAAATTATGAAGCTCCATATCAGTATTGGCAAAACCTTCACCTGCAACATGCATGCTGCCTCATATTTTTAGAATTTTTTCCTGATGAGATTTTCAAGAAAATCTGTACGAAAATCGAGGTGCCTAAACTTCTTGGACAGATAGTAGGTCGTAGACCTGTCAAATTTCAAAAATTTGACACATGAAGTTTTACGCCCACTACATAAAACTTTACACCCGCTACATATACATTGCACCACGCAAGTGAGAATATAGAGAAAATTAACTGTATGGTATATATCAAGGGGATGAGGCTATTTTGCCTTATTTACGCTCTTGATACACAATATACTATTATGTGGATTCCGAGGACCTCAGGAATAACATATCAAAAGTTCAAATTAAAAAGTGGATAACTTCTTGGGTTAAAATCTTAAATGAAAAAAGTTGGTGTTGCCCATGTTAATTGCATAAGAACTTCGAAGACGCTGGGCCACCTCTAAATATTGTGTAAAATTGAAAAGAAATCTAGCATCTACAATCGCATAAACTACCGTTATTTGCCTTTCGCTCCTGAGAAAACCAAAAGCGTTTTTTTCTGGTGACCCTATTGCTTAATCGTACAGAATTTTAGTTTATATTTCTGTTGATGTAAATAAATCATTAAACAGTTTAAATTGTCAATAATAGAAAAAGTTCACTTAAGTTTACATGTACACTTCACCTTTTTTTGAACAAAAAAAATTATATAAGCACATATATGTGCATAATCTAATAATCAATTACAGTTTATGCAAAGCAATGATGCTTTAAAATGTTATAGACAACTAAAGAAAAGTTTTAATTATGAAGTAATTTACTCCATGTAAAAACTTGTTCGAAGGATATTTCTTACAATCAATAAATTACAAATTACCATTTATAAGTTTGTCATTGCAAAATTTAAATCGCCATGAAATGTCGATGTTTTAAATTTAAAGGTTGTTTTAATCAAAGTTTTAAGCTACTATTACAAGATAATATGTGTTTCTATAAGAAAAGGTATAATTTTGTCGGTATTGAGTCACGTATAGAGGTGAATAGCTAGATAAATTCCCGGCATTTTGGGCCCACAGTTAACCCTCTGGGTTCAAAAATAAGTACCCGGCAGAGCCAACGGAACGCAGGTTATCTGTCTTTCTCGCTCCTCAAGGTGCATGAATGTAAAGAAATTCGACTAAGTGAGACACTAGCATGTGGAAAACCGCCATTGGTTTTCCACGTGCGAGTGTCCCGCTTACTCTAATTCCTTCACATTCACACTTCTTAAGGAGCGAAGAAGACAGATAACCTACGTTCCGTCGGCCCCGGTCTACGGGGCAATTTTGAAATTGGAATTTCGATAACATAAAAGTTTAAACATGAGGATTGACCACTTTCATTCACTTCCGAAACATGTGTATAATATAAACAGACAGAGCATAGATTTAAGTATGATTTCTCATTAAAACCCCAAAGTCGATAATTTAGATCTTCATTCACAAAAACGCAAATATCTCCCAAACTACGATTGTGGAACCTTCGTGGAACCTTTTCTTGCGGAATGACACATAGTATTATAGTTATTAAATAGTGTAGTGTCATACAGGTTGGGGCATTATAAAGGATGGAACAATACGTATTTACCTATTTCTTTGCAGTGGTACCACCTGTTATTACTGTGCTAAGAAATGGAGAAAAGGCGCTGTCCAAACTTTTCCAGTGTCACAACCTGTACGACACTCCGCTATTCCAATAAATATTTCCACAATATTTACCATAGCAGGAAATGTGCGGGAGGACTTGCATTTCCACGCCAAAGAGATCTTCCTATAATAATTCGCATAGCAAGAACTGTGCGGTCGGTCTGGTGTTTTAACGCTGGGAAGCTTACTTGCAAAGATCCTGCCAGTATCTTGTATGGAATTCTCTGTTCGGGTATTCTCGCTGTAGATTCTGCCGGGGACTCCGCCAAGATTCCCCGACAAGAAATTTGACAGCGATCTGACTAATCAGACTGTGTTGACTGGGTATCAGCAGCTAAATGGTTCAAAAAATAATTATAACTCCCGCATTCAAAACAGTAGAAATGAACCTCAAAAAAATTATGTAAATTGACGAGTAGAGGATGTGTTTACGAACGAAATCCTAATGACGCAAATCAACTAAACTCGACTAGTGATTCGAATGATTAATCACAAGGTAAAAAAGGGGTTTATAATAATCAAAAAATACTCTGCCGCACAATAATATAACTAAGTAAACTAGAGTTATAGAAGTCGGTGAAGTCAGGGAGACGCACATGCCTCGGGTCATTAGAAAGTAATACAGTAGAGACAAATCCGGGGCCCACATATATCAAAAAGCCTCTAACTTTAGAAATGAGGGGTGAACTTTCACATAACGATGATAATACGATAAACAAAAAATTAAATAAATATCCGACAATGATCTTAAGTCTAGAGGACATTGAATCAAATGCATGAATAGATACAGGTAGAGAAGAATCTTGTATTTTTGAAACTTTTTAGGAAAATAATAATGAAATTTTCTAACAACGCAAACTTTTAACAATTGTGGGAACCGCAATTGTTGGTACAACTGGGACGAGATATATAAAATTAGGCACCAAATTTATGCAAAATTCGAATTGGCGACTGGGAAGGTAATTACATTTTTCTGATTGTTCCTAGACTTAACAAAGAATGTATTATTGGAGCGGATTTCTTAAAAAAATGGTAAAAAGTAAAATTGATTTTGAAGATAATATTATTGAATTAAAAGATAAAAATGAAGACATTAAAACTAAACTGCTGACAGAAGATATAAAGAGAATTCGTATAATAATAGATGAAGAAAATGTCCAAAAAGAAAGATACATAGAATTTTCAGGGAAATATTCAGAACCTGAAGAATATTTTTTAAATTTTATGAAGAAAATCAATACAATTGAACTTATGATAATGCCCAGGATGAAAGTGCAATAAATCATGCACGAATAACAGAAAAAGTGCTTCACTGTACTGCATTGAACGCATTTGAAAAAGAGCGATTCTACAAACTGATATCTCGATATAAAAATTTATTTTATAGAAAACCGATTAGGATACCAATATGTTTGTTGTTGCAGATGGATGAAACAACGAAGAAGACTTGAATTTCTTCGCAGTGCATCTGATTTTTAACAAGTTGATGCTGAAAAAAAGAGTACTTCCACTGCTGCAACAGAATTGGCTGAAAAAGAAACGATTCTGGTCAACGTCTCAGATTTGTATGAAGAGGTTGATGTTTGCGTTGAGGACCCTGGTACTTCACAGCTGGATACTGACTCAGTGGACATAACCAAGGAGGATTTCATCGAAGGCAGAGAAGAAACTGTTCGATTGGAAGAATTGTCCAAAATAATATTTCTTGCAATATTAATATCGCGTGAAAACTTCATCATTTTTTGTTTACATCGGCACAGAATGTTTTAACGTCAGACGCTTCCGCATGTTTCCTGTCCGAAATCTACATTATATTAGGGTATGACAGATTTAGTTGTAGTGCATTGTGTGAAAAGTTTTCTTGTCCTTTTTGTTATTTTAGTGATACTATTATTTATTTTGTTATAACGATATGTCCAGCAAAACGTAGTGCCACGGAAGAGGTATTTGATCCTTTCAAGGCTTTCAAAGTAGTTATGACCACGGAAAAAATGGGAGAAGGGCTAAGGTATATCTTTGAATAAGAATAGGAATATCTCAGATTAGGAAAAATATAAATAAGCCTGTTAAAATGAAAACAAATCTGAGTAAATTTTTAAAATTTGACAGGTTTACGATCTAAGATATTTACTTTTTGGGGCGGAGCGCTCATCAACTCGGCCATAAAAGTTGATCACAGTGGTTCTTAACACCATAAACTCACAAAGCCTATACCCTTTCGTGGTAAGCATTCTATAGTCATATTTTTCTTTTTCAGAATAGTATATTGTGTATCAAGGGCGTAAAGAAGGCAAAATAGCCTTACGCCCTTGATACACACCATACTCTTTGACCTACGTTCCTTAAAAACAACCATGTGAAGCAGATAGAGGATGTTTGGTCTACTTGATAATTTTAAATTATAAGTGAAAGGAAAAAATAGAGTAGTTAGCAGAAGGGGAACTGTGGGATCCAGTGATGCAAGTTTTTAAATGATAAAGATAATTTTCTCTATATTCTTACTTGCGTAGCACAATGTATATATAGCGGGTGTAAAGTTTTATGTAGCGGGCGTAAAGTTTCATGTTGGCCCGGCTGCGGAGTGCGCATGTGCGAATGTCACTGGGCTGGAGGCGGCCACATTACGCCAGCTTCACGTGCATGCAATGGCGCGTTTTCAAGGGTGGTCGGACAAAAAAAAACTTTCTATATATTTACATTTGAAAATATCAATGAAAAGAGCTGAGGTTGCACTTTTCTACTCTTCACTTACCGAAATTGTCAGCTTTTGCAACGACAAAGTTCAAAGACGATGAGCCACCTCTAAATATTGTTAAAAATTTTTTTTTTTAAATCTAGCCTTTAAAATCGCCATTATTTGCCTTTCGCTCCTAAGAAAACCAAAAGTGTTTTTTTTCTGGTCACCCTACTATACAGTCACCAACAATTCAAGCAAATCTCGTTGAATTATTTTTCAGTTTTTTTAATCGGAAGGATATTTATTAGCTGAGTTGTCTGGAATGAAAGAAAATCAGTCGGTAAATGTTCCGATAGCTCCAATTAAAAAGGAAGAAAAATAATTCAACGAAATTTCCCTAAATCGATGGTGGCTATACGGTGAACGATTGAATTGATTACATTTAAGAGGTTGATTAAAAATTTCACAAACTGATATACAGCAACGCACGTGAATCGGCATTGTCAAATTCTCCTATTCAAATATTTTCCATTCAATGGATGCTTTTTTCCAGAGTAGGTAATAGTGTATAATAGAGTAGGTCGGAAACCCCCTTTTTCGAGTAGCGGGTTCTAAGAGTGGGCTAAAGTTGTATTTGAGCAACAGTATTAGGTCCTCCATATTCTAGTTCAATTACCTAAAATCTCCTGTTCCCTGTCTGGACTTGATAATTGAAAAAAATTTCTTATGATTCAAACAATTATAATGAATTTTTTGCAGGTGCAGGTTTTGGTAGCAAATAATGTAAAATTAGAAAATCAGCATCAAAATTTGTGTTCACACATAGACTTCTTTTAACATTTGCCGAAACATGCATTTTTCAAGATATTCGAGCAGGAGGTTTTTCAAAATATGAACAATTTGTGCTCGAAAAAAAACATCGCATTGTTTTTTTTATCATACTAAACAATTGTCTTTCCAATTTCGAATCTGTGCCTCTGGTCTTTTTCACATATCGATGAGATGAATTTTGTACATTGTAATATAACATAAAATTTGAAGTGTGTCAACACATAACCAGATAACCAACAATATCGGAAGTCTTCTGAAGAGCTAAAAATCACTAACCAAAAATTGAGACAGGCTGCACTACGAATTGCGATATAAACTGCAATATTCAGTTAAATTAAAAAATAAAAACTTACATGCGAGATATTAAGTTTTTGAGTGCAGGAAAAAAGTTTTGCTTTAAAAAACTTGACCTAATTCTAATAAAACCTTCAAAAATTTTGGAGTGAAAATTTCCGAGTATTCCAAAGTCGGCTTTTGATGCCGACGGAAAATTGAAATTTCAATTTTTTACAAAATTAAAAACTTACTTCCTACGCATAGGGATGCCGAAGAAGCATAAAAAAGTTTTTATCCAAAAAAATTATTCTACTCTGAAAAGATCAAGATAAAGTGTGACGTTACTACGTTAAGATTTTCAATAAATTCGAAAGACGCTTCAAATAAAAATTCTTGTTTTTTAATTATAATGTTAAAAATGAGATTTCCA
The DNA here is from genome assembly GCA_035222095.1 of Andricus quercuspetiolicola. NCBI lineage: Eukaryota > Metazoa > Arthropoda > Insecta > Hymenoptera > Cynipidae > Andricus > Andricus quercuspetiolicola. The sequence goes on along the minus strand of JAWWEA010000113.1, from coordinate 31,351,539 downwards.
ACAGATAGATGAATAGTCCTTAATAACAAAAGCAGTAATTATATCAGTTAGAGCAGTTTGATTACCAACCAGCTTCTTAATTGCTTTCAAAACGTCACTTTCACTGATTAGAATATGATCACCAAGTAATTTTTGGATAAATTTATCAGAGGTAAATGTACATTTAGATGACTTATTATGGACATGTAGCCTGGTCTCAGTAACACGGATTGGTCGTCCCTGAGATCTTGTGAAATGCCTTACCAAGCCCGTACAGTTCTTCATTCTCTAATCTACAATTTCTTTCACAAAACGGTTCCAAAATATAAAAATGTAATGTGTACTACCCACATATATTCAATACATTGCGAAGCAGTATCAAAAAGCGTATAGAAGTTGCATTTCACGCATTAAAAGCCAATTCTGAGTTAAATATTGTCTCTAAGCCATCGTTTTTCTGGTCCTATGTAAATAGAGTGAAGTGTGATAACAATATCCGAAGCAAAATCTGTCATAACAATGAGGTATTTTCATCGCCTCAGGATATTGTGAATAAAGGGCCTAGAGGGTAAGCATGCAGAAGTTACCCCCACACGTATTAAGTCCATATTACCACTATAGATAAGCATCCATGTCACATAAAATTGTTCTGAAGGATAACCTACAAATTTTATTTTTGGAGAGAGTTACGGAGGGGGTAAGTAAAATAAAAGAATTGATTTTTTTCAAAACTGCTGAACCGATTTTGATGATCGAAATATATGTTATAGTCACTCAAAAAACTGGTTATAAAAAAATTAGAAATTTTTAAAATAAGAATATGGGTAAAAAAATGTTTAAAAAATGTCCGATATTTTTTTGAGGTTATATTTTAGAGATACACCTCTGGTTTTTTTTAGGAAAAAATACTTATATTTTCTACTTTAACATATATTTTGCCCGAATTCTTCATAACGGTACTTCATGGCTTAAAAAAGCAATATCTGGTGCGGAGCGCTGTGCGTGTATTGCGTATAGCGCACAACATTACCTCAAGACCTGGAACATCACAGATCGATCAAAAACGACTGAACTGGTTTTGATGATCGAAATATATGTTATAGTCACCCATAAGATTAGTTAGAAACAAACAATTTGAACTTTTTAAAATAAAAAGTGAGAGTAAAATATATTTTATCCAAATTTTTCATAGGGGTACTTCATGGCTTAAAAAAACAAAATCTAGCGCAGGGCGTCGTGCGTGTATTGCGTATAGCAGATAAAATTACCTCAAGGTCTGGAACATTACAGATCGATGTACATTGTATTTACTGATTTTAATATTGCATTACATTTTTTAATCAGAATCGCCTGCAATTAGCCTATACAAATTAGTTTCCGGAGTCCACCACGAGAAGATTGCAATACGTTTTTGAACTACCTTTGGGGTGCTTAATTTCGGTGAGTCCCCTTGCGTCTCACCATTAGGAGATGCTTATTACTTTAATCATTATTGCTGTCACTTTCAATTACTGGAATATAGAAACTTTTCTTGAACACATCTCTGAGTACTTTTCCAGGTTTGATAATTTTGGGAAAACACCTAGCATATGATAAGTAATAAACAACTGCAGCAATGTGCGAGCAACAAGCAACAGTGCGTTGGCCACTAGTACATTCGAATGTGTAATGTGTCAAACCAAAAATTCCAAAAGTATTGGGCTCGTACCTTAAAAAGCATCTATAAGCTGTGCGAGAAGTGTGACGAGATGGAACTTTTAATTTGAGCACATTTGACTCATCTTTTACATATTCATTTCTTAGTTTACCATCTGTATCGACTATTTCCGCCAAATATGACACAGCTTGAGCAAGCATGTATGTTCCAGTGAACAAGATTTTTAAATCTCCTTCAGTCAAGTTCGGAAAATCTAAAATGTCGTCTGATGTGACAGTTTTGAAAGGAAGTTTCCGACGAAGCCATCCTTTTTCTTCTACCTACGTGGACAAAGTATTCTGCACTTTTGATGATATTTTGCAAAGATGCATAGTGCAAGAAATGTGCAGAATACCTTCACTACTGAAGTAGAAGAAAAAAGATGGCTTCGTCGGAAACTTCCTTTCAAAAGTGTCACATCAGACGATATTTTAGGTTTTCCGGAAATGACTGAAAGAGATTTGAAAATCTTGTTAACTGGAACATATAAACTGGCTCAAGCTGCGTCATATTTGGCAGAAATGATCGATACAGATGGTATACTAAGAACTGAATATGTAAAAGATGAGTCAAATGTGCTCAAATTAAAAGTCCCATCTCGTCACATTTCTCGCACAGCTTATAGATGCTTTTGGAGGTAGAAGCCCAAGAAGTACTCAGTGATGTGTTCAAGAAAAATAACTATATTCCAGTAATTGAAAGTGACAGCGATAATGATGAAAGTAATCAGCAACTCCTAATGGTGAGAGGCAAGCGGACTCATTGCAATTAAGCACCCTAAAAGGTGAGAGGCAAGGAGACTCACCGAAATTAAACACCCCAAATGGAGTTGAAAAACGTACTGTATCTTCCTCGTGCTGGACTCCGAAAACTCATTTTTATAGGCTACTTGCAGGCGATTCTGATTAAAACATTTAATGCAATATGAAAATCAGTAGATACAACTTATATCGATCTGTGATGTTTCAGGCCTTCAGGTAATGTTATCTGCTATACGCAATACACGCACGGTGCCCCGCGCCAGATTCTGCTTTGTGAGCAATGAAGTAGCCGTATAAAAAATTTGGGTAAAATATATGTTCAAATAGACAATATAAGTATTTTTCCAAAAAAAACTAGAGGTGTATCTCTGAAACATAACATAACATAACATAAATGAGAGCATGGCATATAGATTAAAAACCCATAATAGCGTAGTATCTAAAGCATATGCTCTCCCAAAGGTTCACAAACCTGATTTAAAATGGCGCTTAATTGTTTCAGCGGTGGGTTCTCCTACCTATAATCTAGCTAAATATATTTCAAATTGTCTAAAACCAGTTTCAGGAAAAACTCAAGCGTGTGTGAAAAATAGTTGGGAGTTAAAAGAAAAACTCAATAATGTTAAAGTTCCTCAGTCACATACAATAGTTTCACTTGATATAGTATCAATGTTTGATAGTATTCCAATAGACCTTGCATTAGATTGCATTGAGGAAAAATTAAATACAAATAAAAACTTAACTAAAATTACTAAGAACGAATTTTTAATTGCTACACGTACTGTATTAAACAACACAATTTTTTCGTTTAACAATAAATTTTACAAACAAATTTCTGGATGTCCGATGGGTTCTCCATTATCTCCAATTGTGGCAAATTTAGTTATGGAAGATCTGGAAAAAAGAGCCTTTGATATTTTGAGTTTTACTCCTATCCTATATAAAAGGTATGTGGATGACATCTTAGCCATAATTCCATCAGACAAATTAGATGAATTTTTAAATACTTTTAACAGCTTAGAAGACTCAATAAAATTTACCATAGAGAAAGAAAGAAATAATACAATAACATACCTTGATTTATCAATTATAAAAACTCCAGAAGGAAACTTAATCACAAATTGGTACAAGAAACTTTCATGGTCGGGACGTTATTTAAATTACAATTCACATCATTTATTTGCTCAAAAAATAGGTTTAATCAAAGGATTAGTAGATAGATGTGTCAAGTTAAGTGATATTAAATTTCGTAAAGAAAATTTAAGTCAATTGAAAAAAACCTTAGTACAGAACAATTATCCACTTCATTTAATCAATAATATAATCAAAGAAAGAGTTTTTGAAATATATAATAATTCTTCAAAAAAGAAAGAATGGAATGAAACCCATAAAAAAACAGACCTGAAAGTATCATTACCATACATTGAAAATCTCTCAGAACGTCTTAGAAATTCATTAAAAAAATACAACATAAATGTGTATTTCACCAATAACCACACACTTAATAAATTTCCCATGTTTAGAAATAAAGATAAAGAAAATAAAGAAAATTTATCTGGAGTTGTATATTTGATAAAATGTAAAGGTTGTAACAAAATTTATATTGGAGAAACTGGTAGGAGACTTAAAACTCGTATAGGTGAGCATAAAAGAGATTGTGAACTTGGAAATCAAAATTCAGGTTTATCACAACATGCTTGGCAATCAAGTCATCAATTTGATTTTGAAATCAATAACATTAAAATTTTATCTAGAGAAATTAATACGCACAAAAGAAGGTTGATTGAATCCATCTTTATTAATAAATATATTAAAATTTCTATTAATTTAAAAACTGAAATGTTAAATATCAATAAAATTTACCAAAGCATTTTATAGATCAACGTGAGATATTTCAAAATTAAATAAATTAAGGAATTATTAATTACATCAAAATTTAAATTTGGCGCTTTTTCTTTTAGGATGTTTGTTCAATATCAGCCTTATGTTTCATTCATTTAAAACTAGCTTTATCTCTGACGTATTTGTTAGTCTATCGTCCGTCCAAAACAAATCATATTGACAGTTTGTTTAAAAATGTAGTGTTTATAGACTTGAAACCTCATTAAAAACTTATTGAGGTTTCAATTTC
>JAWWEA010000113.1:31281797-31294598 GCA_035222095.1 Andricus quercuspetiolicola | reverse complement strand
AGAGGGGAACTGACTTTTTTCGCCGGACGCGCCGTCTATATTTATGGCGGGTAACTAAGCCCGCTCCGCATCTACGTGTATAATATCTTTGCCCTATCTCGACCAATATGGCAACTATCATGATCTCGACCAATGGAGGTTACCTGTTTTTATATAAAGGATTGTACGACACTAGCGCCATTGAGGCCCCCTGTGCTGGAATGCGAATCAATGTACACTGCCGAGTGCCGAGACTGCCGAGTCAGTCTTTGACCAGCCACCGTACCGAAATAATGTTATTCTTATGATTAAATAATCTACATTTTACATAATTCGTCTTACAAACTTTAGAATTAATTAAGTTTAATTAATAGTTAGGACACTATACGTGTTCATAAATTGAAACTATAATTATTGTTCTTTTATTTATGCACTTAATTAATTATTATCCAATGTAGGTTGCATTATCCACTGTAGAAAGGTTTCCCCTATAAGGCACTGACTAGTATTCCGGAATTCTCGTAAAAACGAACCTTGTGAAAAATAACAAAATTCCCTCTTCCAATTCGGGAAAAAAATGAAAAAATACCCCCCTTTTTATATTAAAGAAAATGTTAAAATTACAGAGTTTTTTTCCTGCAGCTCAATTAAAATATTAATCAAAAAATAACAAAATGCTCTCTTCAAGTTCAGAAAAAAAGCTATAATATTAAACACACAAAATGTCCATATTACAATTCAGAAATAAATTTTAAACAATCTCTTCTTCAATTCAGAAACAAATTAAATAACAAAATTTTCTCCCTTCCAATTAAATAAAAATGTTTTAAATAAAAAATTTCTTTTTTCCGATTCAGAAAAATTTTTTATTCAAGTTATTCCTTCTCATATAAAGAAAATTGTCTAAAATAAAGAATCTTTTCCGCTTCAACTCGATTAAAATATTACTAAAAGTGTTGAAAATTCCCTCTTCCAATCCAGAAACAAATAACTACAAAAATTTGCTCTTTTCCGATTGAATAAAGATGGTAAAAATAAAAAATCTCTCTCTTTCGACTCACATATAAAAAATTAAAAAATATTAATCAAAATGTTAAAAGTTGAAAAAGTCCCTCTTCCAAATCAGAAACAAATTAAATACATACCAAAATTTCTTTCCTTTCAATTAAATAAGGATATTACTTCAAAATAAAAAATTGATCTTTTCCGATTCAGGAAGAAATTGAAAATAAAAAATTCCTCTTTTTCATCTGAAGAAAAATATCTAAAATAAAGAATATGACCCTCTTCAAGGCAAAAAAAATATATTAATCAAAATGTTAAAAATCGTAAAAATCCCTCTTCCAGTCCAGAGTCAAATTAAAAACCAAGATTTCCTTCCTTCCAACTCAATAAAAATGTTAAAAATAGAGAATGTATATCTTCCAAATCAGAAAAAAAATTAAAAATAAAAAATGCCCCACTTTTTTCCAGGAAAATGTGAAAATTACAGAATTTCCCCCATTTCAAATCAATTAAAACATTAAACAAAATATTAAAACTAAACAATGCTCTCTTCCAGTTCAGAAGAAAATTATAAACCAAAGTTCTTTTTTTCTAACTCAATAAAAACGTTGTAAATACAAATTTCCCTATTACAATTCAAAAATAAATTGAGAAAAATCCCTTTTAAAATTCAGAAACACATTAAATAGCAAAATTTCTTCCCTTCCAACAAAATTAAAATATTTAAAATAAAAAAATGTCTCTTTCACAATTCAGAAAACAATTTTTTTTAAATTCCTGCTATTCATCTGAAGAAAATTGCATAAAATAAAGAATCTTCTCCGCTTTACCACAATAAAATAATAATAAAAGTGTTAAAAATTCCCTCTTCTAATCCAGAAACAAATTAACTACCAATATGTGTTCTCTTCCAATTGAATAAATATGTTTGAAACAAAAAAAATCTCTCTTTCGATTCAGAAAAAAATTAAAAATTCTAAAATAATACAAATTTAAAAAAAATTGTAATGTAACTCTTCCTTACAATTAAACAAAGATGCTAGAAATAAAAAAATTATCTTTTTCATGTGAAGAAAAATTTCAAACGTGAAGAATCCCACCCCTTATAAGTCAATAAAAATATTAATCAAAATGTGAAAAATTAACAAAGTTCCACTTCCAATTCAGAAACAAATTAAATACCAAAATTTCGTCCTTTCCAATTGAATAAAAGTGTTGAAAATAAAAATAAAATCCTATTTTAAACCGGAAAGAAAAACTGAAAATTAAAAATTACACTTTTCGAACTTCAAAAAATTCTAAATAACACTCAGTTTTTTTTTTTAATTTTCATTTTAAATACTTTAAATTCAGAAGAGTTCTGATGCTTTGATTTTTTAGCTAAGTATTTAATACTATTTAAATATTTTTCAGGTTTGAAAGTTTTAATTTTTTAATTTTAATGACCTGAGAAAATTTTTGCTAATCGGCAAAAGACCAAGGATTTGCTTTTGTTCTAAGAAGCCACCCTAAAATATTTATATCGATAATTTTACTGCCAATAAGAAACTCCTCGCGCGTATCATAATTGCTATTATTTAAAATAAATTTTTATTTGTAAAACAACAGTAGACTGTCTTAATTTTACATCTTGTACTTCTTAAAGGTTCTGAATGTCAACAATCTGCCAAACTTTTTTATCGACGATTGTTAAGTATAATTTATTTCGTCATAGCTTTAAAATAGCGCGTAAACAAAAAAAGGATTCTTCCTCTTTCCGAGAATAATTCCAGCAACCGATATTCTATCATACATTATTTTTTTAAATCAATTTAAATCGTTTCCAAAATTATAAAACACTTAATATTTAAACATTTCTCATTATGGATTTTCAAACTGTTTATGCTTTTATTATTAGGAAATTAAAATCGATGATGATCTATTTTTTATATTCAACCACGAAATTCTTGGAAAAATCACAACAAAAAAGCAAGAATTCAACTATCAAATTTGGATTCTTGGTTTTTTGTAATTTGCAAAAATTTCGTAGTAAAATTTCAATATTTTTATTAAAAAAGAGTTTAGACTTATTAAATCTGAGTTTCATTTTTTAAATTTTATTTCTTTATTTGTACAGTTTTTGATCAAACATAGTAATATAAAATCATATTTTATAAAATATAATTTTTTTTTATCAATTTAGAATTTTTTTAAATATAAGCAAAGATAATCCATCACTTTTTACCAATTTTTATTTTTCCGAATTTTTCAGTCGTCCCTAAAATAAAATCCTCGAAAGTTTATAATATTACCGAATTTTAAAATTCCAGAAAAAAAATTCGAAACAGAAAAATCCCGATATTATAAAACTGCCAAAATATAAAAATTCCTAATTGGAAAATTCCTGAATTTGAAAATAACCCGCATTTTCAAATTTTCGATCCTAGAAACTCAACGAAATTGAAGAATTTAAAAAATTGTTTTTTAATCAATATTTTTGATTTCTTAAAAATAAAATGATGAAATATTTTGGACAAAGAAAAATTTTGTTAAATGTTCAATGTAGTTTTTGAAATTATTGCTCTTGTAATAAAAATCTTGTTCTTGTATTGTTATTTTACATTGAAAAATATTTTTCTTCAATTATTGTTATTTTAAATTCAAACATTAATTTTTTTAAAAATGCATTGAACATCTAAAAAAAGGTCGGAAATTTCGCAGTATCGGATATCTTGTAATTCGTCAGTTTTCTTTCGAAAATTTTTTTTTCGGTAAAAAAAAACTTTTGGGGATTTCATTAAGGACGACTGAAAAATCTCTAAAAACAAAATTCATGACACTGTAAAATTCCCGAATTGGAAAATTCCCAAATAATAAAATTCCCGAAAAATAAAATTTCCGAATAATAAAATTCCCTAATTGGAAATTTCCCGTATAAGAAAATTGACGATTAATATTAGTCCCGAACAGTTTATAATATTACCGAATTGGAAAATTCCCAAATAATATAATTCCCGACAGTTTGTGATATTACTGAATTTTAAAATTCCCAATAGAAAATTGGAGAATTACAAAATATCAGAACTAGAAAATTCTCAAATTTAAACAACAATTTTTTTAAAAATATTATTTATATAATAAAAATATAATAATCAAATATCTTTATCAAAAAAAAATATTTGTAATATTTAAGGTTTCTAAAATTATTTTTTGAATTTAAAATAACAATAATTGAAAAAAATATATTTCTGGATGAAATTTTTTTCAAATATTTTTATTTTAAATTCAACCTATAATTTTTGAAACTTGAAGCACTAAAAATAATATTTTTCATAAAAATATTTGATTATTGTATTTTTGATAAATAAATATTTATAAAAAAACAAACTTTTTAATAGTTTAAATTCGAAAATTTTGTACTTAGGAAATTTTCTAGTTCGGATATTTTATAATTCGGCAATTTTCTATCAGGAATTTTATTGTTCGGGAATTTTCCTATTCAGGAATTTTATAATTCGGAAATTTTATTATTCATGAATTTTCCAACTAGGGAATCCAATTAGGGAATTTTATTATGAGGGAATTTTAATATTCGGGAATTTTATTTTTCGGGAATTTTACAGTGTCGGGAATTTTATTTTTCGGGATTTTTCAGTCGAATCTTTTATTATTCGGGAATTTTCAAATTCGTTAAAATTATAAATTGTTCGAGAATTTTCCAAGTCGGGATTTTCATATTTCGGCAATTTTATAATTTCAGGAATTTTCTATTTCGAATATTTTATCTTTCGGGAAATTTAGAGTTTCTCGATATTTATTTTCCGGAATTTTTCAGTCGTCCCAATAACATTCTGTACAACTCTACTGTTCTTAATTTTTAAAGTAAGCATTTCTACAGCTTAAATATTGTTATCATAATTTTTTCAAGAGTCAAATTTTTTGTTAACTATTTATTTGAAGTGTAGTTACTTATTTTAAAAATTGGAAAAAGTAGAGTTGTAGAGAATGGTTTCCCCGAAAAAAACCATGATTTATTAAAATTCAACCATTTTTTGAAATTGACAAGAAGCGACAATAAGAAAAATTCAATTATAAAAACTATTATTAAAATAAATACTATTCTTAAGTTTTAACCTTTTTTCATGAAAAATCAGATTTTTCTCTAGTAAAAAATAACTGGTAAGGCCATTTCAATTCTTAAAATTATTTTAAAAAATTTTTTGATAGACCTAATTTTTATCACGACAGCTGCCTTAAGAATTCCAGTATAAAATTCTTTACTTTAAAATTTTACAAAATGGAAATTAATTAATTTTAAGTTCTTACAAATTTCTTATAAAATACAAAAATAGAAATGAAAAATTAGTAATTACCCAGCTAATCCTGCATTTACGAAATTTATAACTGGAGGTATAGTTTTTGGTTTTGGGTCACTCGGTTGATCAGACATTTCAGTATTCTCATGGAAATATTCTTTAAACAAGAAGGATCTTTTCTAAATTTTTCATTCGCATACATTAAGATTCAAACATTTTTTTGAAACACTTTCATAACCTAATATGAGTTTACTAAATACGATATAATTATTTCGCTTTTTCTTGAGGGCGCTGATTATTGAAAATCGCTTCGTGATTGTTTTAACTCATTTAAATAATTATAATTACAATAGAAGTTCCAATTACCCTGAATTTTATTGCGCAAAAAATTCTCATTGTCCATAACGCAATTACAAAAATTAAATAGAACATTTTATAGAAAATATGGAAAATATAGAAGTTTTATTATAGAAAATGGAAAATTTATTGTAAAAAAATACTATTTCAATTATTTCATCAAAATTTATTTGAATAATCTAAATTCTTGTTATATTTCAATATTTTTATAACTATACAATCTTTTTTGATGTTGTAAAAACTATTTATTTCTTATTAGATATTATTAAATCTAAAATTAGTTTGATTGAACAAATAATAAATGATTGTCGCCTGTCATTCAAAATTGAAAGTTTCATATCATTTAAGAAACTTTGTCAAATTTCGTTGCCATTTCTCACGTTTTTTTTTAAAGTGTCATTAAAATTTGTAGTATAAAATAATGTATTGGTCATCTTTAGATGAATATTGCTCGACTTCCAGTAGCGATTCGGAAGAATTTCTGGATTCTATCAGTTCCAATCAAGATTATGGCGATTTTCAAAAAACCCCAGTTCGAAAAGACGACACATTTTCGGAAGAAAGATTGATTTATCAAGATGCTAAAATACTTTGTCGAACAGAGCAAAATTGCAATCCTGTTGTTCAAGTACTAAAATTAGTCTAATAATAATTTATCTTATAAAATATATTTAGTTATCAAATTTCAAATAACAGGTTAAGATTTTAAAAAATCATGTTCAATTTTGATTGCTTCTCATATCGACGATTTAAAATTGAAATTACTATCCTATTTTATAATTTGAAAGGTTTAGACTCATTTTATTCTAAACAGTTTAAAAAATTTCATTATTATTTCATATTTTGCAACTTGTTTTAATTTTACTTTCAAACGTACTTCATTCAAATCTTTACACAGGGAGGCCATTTTAATCATGGAAAAAATTACAGGTCATTTCCTGTTTTTTTTCTGGTTCGCAAAAATTTTCCACGGTCATTGAAATAAAAAAATTCGAACTCTTTTGAATTTTAAACTTTTGAAATTAAAGCTTAAAAAAAAATTCATTCAAACGCTCAACAATTTATACGTTCAAATTGGAAGCTTTTAAAAATTATCAATTGAATAATTTTTAATTAAATTCTGTTAGGCTACAAAATTTTAAATTTCAAACATTTATAAATTGAACACTTCAAAGATTTCTGGCTAAAAAATATAAATCCATGCCATTATTTTCATTGCTCTAAGCTAAATAATGAATCAGTGTAAATTTTTAAAATTATATCATCTTGAAATCTTCAAAAATCTACATTTTGTTTAAAATGTTTCAAAATCCTTTCAAATTTTAAATTATTTTGACATTTTTTCAAAACTTTTAAATATCTTTTTAAATAATTCGGACTTTTCCTTAAATTTTTAAAAAATTCTGCAAAATTATAAAAATTGCCTTAAAATCTTCTAGAATTCTTTTGACAATTTTTTAAATCATTTTAAATGTTTAAAATTTTTTTAATATTCTCCTGATATTAATGTTTCAAAATAAAAAAAAAACCTTTTTAAATTTTTCCACGAATTAAACAAAAATTTCGTAATTCTCTTGAAACCTTTCAACGTCCTTAAGAAACTTCGAAATTTTATTTCAAAATCTTCAAAAATCTACATTTTGTTTGAAAGTTTTTGAGATCTTTTCAAATTTTAAACTATTTTGACATTTTTCCAGAACCTTGAAGTATTATTTAAAATGACTAGAATTTTTCCTCAAATTTAAAAAAAAAATCCTGCTTAATGAAAAGACTCTTTTTTGCCAAATATGGAAATCTTTTGAAAATTGCTAAAATCTTTTTAATAGTCTCTCTAAATTAATTTGCAAAAAATCATTTTAAATGTCTTAGAACTCTTAAGAAAATTTTGTTATTCTCTTGAAACCTTTCAAAATTTTTCCTAAAAAAAATTTAAAGCCCTGCAAAATTAAAAGATATTTTTTAAATTTGGAAATCTTTTAAAATTTGTAAAAAAAAATCATTTTAAATTTCTCAGGAATCTTAAGAAAATTTTTTTATTCTCTTAAAACCTGCCGAAATTCTTAAAAAGTTTCCAAATTTTTTGTTTGAATTTTTTCAAAAATGTCGCTTCAAGTTTTTTTCTCAATCTTTTCAAATTTTTAATTATTTTTTTAATTTGTTAAGAAATTTTGAATATCTTTTTAAATGATTCGAATTTTTCCTAAAATTAAAAAAAAAATCCTGCATAATTAAAAGATTCCTTTTTGACAAATTTGGAAATCTTTTAAAATTTTTTGGAATCTTTTAAATAGTCTGTTTAAATTAAGTTGAAAAAACAAATAGTTTTAAATTTCTTAGAACTCTTAGGAAAATTTTGTTATTTTCTTGAAACCTTTCAACTTTTATAAGAAGTTTGCAAATTTTCTGCTCGAAATCTTCAAAAACCTACATTTTTGGTTTCATTTTTTCTTTATCTTTTCAAATTTTTTCATAAATCTTAAATATCTTTTTGAATGATTCGAATTTTTCCTATTTTTTTTCAAAGACTGCAAAATTAATCAAATTGTCTTAAAACCTTCCATATTCTTTTTTAACAATTTTGGAATTTTTTTAATGTATTCGAATCTTTTTAAATGCTATTCTCCTAAAATTCATTTCTCAAGATAAAAAAACCTTTTCAAATTTCCTCAGTAATCTTAAGAAAATATTTGTATTGTCTTAAAACCTTTCAGAATCCTTAAAAGGCTTCAAAATTTTTATTTCAAAAATCTACATTTTATTTTAAATATTTTTGAAATCTTTTTAAACTTTAAATTATTTTGATTTTTTTTGCTTTTAAAAATCTTTTGAAATGATGCTTTATCCTAAAAATTCAAAGAATCATTTATAATCAAAAGATTTTTTTGAAAATTTTTCAAATCTTTTAAATAAACTCCTAAAATTAATTTTTCCAAAAAAAATCATTTTTAATTTCTCAAGAATCTGAAGAAAGCTTTTTTGTCTCTTGAAACTTTTCAAAATTCTTAAGAAACTTGCAAATTTTTTGTTCGAAATCTTCAAAAATCTATATTTTCTTTGTAAATTTAAAAAAAAAAGTTCAAGTTTTCAATTATTTTTGAAAATGTACGCTTAAGAATGAGGACCTAAAAAAGAATATTCTCAAAATCAGATATTTTAATTAATAAAAATTAAAATCGAACTTATTTTAAAACGCATTATATCATGTGATATGAAAATTGTGATATTTGAAGTAATTGGATAGATTTTTCTTCTAAAAATTTATATTTCTTGATTTTTCGTTCCAGTGGTCACCCTGTTTATTAATAATTTATTATTATTTTTCATATAAATATCAACATGCCATTTTTTTCAAGGAACCTATTTCAGAAAATGATTTAACAGAATTTTTGAGAATGGATGATCACATGCAATCGATTTTGATTAGAAAGGACGAATATATATCAAATCTAAAAAAATTATTATCTTGTCAGCGAGAGCAATTGTATTTTTTTCTGAAGATGTCTATCAATGAGAACACGCTGGTTTCACTGAAGGATACAGTATGATTTTTCTTAATTAATATTTCTTATTAATATTTTTTAGAATCGATATTTAAATATAGAATTGTGAAATTCGCACAGAATGTTTAATTTTCATTTTGACTATTTTTTTTTTAAATTTTCCAAAAATTAAAAAAATAAATCCCTTTGTATAGTGTCAAGAAACTGACGCACTTTATGATAACGAAAACCTTTCATTGGCTTTGGACAGATTTAGACACAAAAATAACTTTCCATCAGAACAAACTTTACTGCGAGAGGATATTCTAAAAACTCTAATGAGATTAGAGAGGCTAATTAAATATCAGGTATAATAAGTGAAAAATCGCTTTTAAAATTTAAAAAAAAATTATTTTTAAATCCTGTTTCTCTTTATAGGAAAAATTGTCGAGAAGCATCGAAAAGGATTTTTTGAAAACTCCCGTAAAAGAAAAGACAGATGCCATCGAGATGTATCAGTTAAAAAATCACGTAAGTAAAAGCCATGAATTTTGTAAATTAAAATCTCCAAATAAATAATTTTATTTCATGATAAAATTGATTTTTTGATGTTTCTAACGATTATTGATAAAAGAGAACATTTTAGTTGTAAATAATTGAATAAATTGGAAAGACTTGATAAATGATTGGTAAAATGATATGGAGGAAAACTTAGTATATCTTAATTTTTGGAACATAGAATATATTAAATTTTTGAAGATTTTGAAAAGATAAGCTTCTTCGGAATTTTAAAAATTTTTAACGAGAATCAACAAAAATTTCTTAAGATTCCCTGAAAATTTTCAAATGATATTTTTTTTAATTTTCAAGAAAAAATTGAAAAAGAATTCCAAACTTTTGTGGGTTTCAAACAATTTTTAAAATGTAGATTTCTGAAGATTTTGAAAGAAGCTTCTTCAGAATTTTAAAAGGTCTGCGAAATGTTGAAATGATGTTTTATTTTTAAAAATTAATTTTAAGAGAAAATTAAAAAAGACTTCAAAACATTTTCGAATTCAAAACAATGTGAATAATTTTAAAAGATATTTAAAATGCTTAGATGCTCATGCGGAATTTTAAAAAAAATTGTGATAAAAAGTTTTGAACAGATTCAAAAATAATTTAAAACTTTTTAACATTTCCAAGTTCTTTTTAAATGTAGATTTTTGGAGATTTCGAAAACGAGAAGCTTTTTAAGAATTTTCAAGGGGTGCAAGAGAATAAAAAAAATTACTTAAGATTTCTTGAAAAATTGAAAAGAAATAATAATTTGAGGAGAAAATTGAAAAATATTTCAAAAAGTTTCAAATGATTTCGAAAAAGAATGTAGAAGAATTTGAAGCAAGAGTTTTTAATTTTGCAGATTACAACATTCTTAAAAATCGGTTAAGTTTACGAGATATTTAGAATTGTTCAAAAGATTCAAAAACAAGATTTCGAAAAAAAAAAGGATTTTAAGAATTTTTGAAGCTTTCAAGAGAATATTTTCAAGATATCTGGGAAAATTTTAAATGAGTTTATTTTTGTTTGAAAAATTAATTTCAAGAGAATATTCCAAAAAATTTGAAAGCATTTCAAAATATTACTAGAATTTTTGCAAAAGAATGTGGAAGATTTGAAGACAATTTTTTTAATTTTGCTGGATTTCTAAAAAATGTTAAGAAAAATTCGAATCATTTTAAAAGATATTTGGAAGTTTTGAAGAGATT
The DNA here is from genome assembly GCA_035222095.1 of Andricus quercuspetiolicola. Lineage (NCBI taxonomy): Eukaryota > Metazoa > Arthropoda > Insecta > Hymenoptera > Cynipidae > Andricus > Andricus quercuspetiolicola. The sequence continues at coordinate 31,283,735 of JAWWEA010000113.1, read as the reverse complement.
CAAAAATAATTTAAAAATATTTCAACAAATTTCAAACAAAATGCAGATTTTTTAAGATTTTGAAAAAAGTTTAATCTTTTTGAGAATTTAAAAATTTTCAGGACAAGAAAGGAAATTTAAAGAGCCTTCAAAAAGATTGAAAAGATTTATAAAAATGCCGAAAAAACTGCACGATTGTAAGGATTTTCTTAAATTTTGAAAGATTTTTTTTTAATTTTAAGAAAAAGTAAGGTTAGTTAAAAAGTTACTTAGAAATTATGTATAGAAATTTAAAAGAAATTACAAATATTTTTAAATTACAAAAGATTTCCGCAAATTTCTAAAATATTTTAAAATTTCTCACAAATTTCTAAAAGTCCCAAATATCTTTTAAAACTACTGAATTTTTTCCTAATATTTTGTAATATCCTGTAAAATAAAAAAAACATTCCAATCTTTTCTAGATTCTTTTTCAATATATCTGAAATCTTGAAAAATCTTTTTGAATTTTCTTAATACTTTCTCATACTTATTTCCTTGTTCTCAAATCTCAGAATTTATTTTAGCTTCAATTTAACTGTTCATAAAATTATTAAAAAACAAATAGTTATTCCAAATTTTTATTTAGTATTGGAAATTATTTTCCCCCTCAAAGCGGGAAACTACATGATGCTAGTGAAAGTAAAAAAAGAACATATCTTTTAAAAATGAAAAACGAATATAAACCATGTGTCATTCTTTCAATCTAGGACACAAATTTATTTTTTATTCATTGTTTTTAAAAATGTTTTTTATTTTTGGAAATTTAAATGATTAAATGTTAATATACATTTCCAGGATATCTTCGAAAATAAATTATTAAGCGGAACGCAACAATTGTTTCAAAGCGTCGAGTCCCTGAGAATTCAATTAAAACGAATCGGATTAATTGAGGATGAACGAATTCATTTGATTGAACGAGTTTATTCATTACCTTCTAGTCAGAGGCAATATTATGCACATTTAATGATGCTGGAAAGAGAAAAAATTCGAATACGCGAGGAAATCGAGGAACTAAAAGAAAAACGGAAAAATCTTAGAGAAACAACACAAATTTTACAAGAAACTGTAGAATCTAAGGTTTATTTTTATTTAATTAATTCAGGGTAGCTATTTTAAACGAGAAAAAATTCCCGGGTTTTTCCGAGTTCGCAAAAATTTACACAGATCTCTTAAAGCTGAACATTTTTTCATTGAATCAATCAAAACTGAACTGCAAATTAAAGCACTGAAAGTGGAACTTTTTTGAATTTTAAACTTTCAATCTAAAATTAAGTATCAAAAAATTTTATTCAGAATTGTTTAATGCAAACGGTCAATAATTTAAACCTATAAAGTAGAACTTTTTAACATTTTTTAATTGAACAATTTTAAATTAAACGCCGCTAAATTACAAAATTTTAAACTTATATAAATTTATTCACAATTTCAATAATTTATACTTAAAAAGTATAAATAAATAGCTTATAAAGTTTCTATCGGATGTTTACATTTGTAATTGGAACAGTTATATGAAAAATACCTTTTGCTCTTTAGCGCTACCTTGAATCATTTACGAGAAAAATTCAAAAAAAAAGTGGGGTTTTCTCTAGAGTATTTTTTCCATTTTTTCAAAATTTGAAGAAATAGGTGAAAAAAGATTTTCTGAAAGACCCCAACTTTTTTATTTTTCCCAGTTTTTTATTTGCGTTTTCTGGTTATGTAAGAAAGATTTCCTGTCAACTTTATCCAGGTTAAACCATTTTTTTAAATTTTCTCGTAAACGATGGAAGATATCGCAGAAGAGCAAGATGTATTTTTCACTGCTAATTTGTAGACGTGCAAACTTTCATCTTAACATTTGTTCATATCTGTCGTTCTTTGCAAGAAAAATTAGAAAATTCAATTTTATTGAAAAAAAAATTTCCTGGATAGCAAAAT
>JAWWEA010000113.1:31041898-31055289 GCA_035222095.1 Andricus quercuspetiolicola | reverse complement strand
CCTTCTCTCCAATCATTCAAAATCTCTATACCCTGTCATGAACTATTGTTCGATTCGAGTAACAAACATTTTCAAGAATAAAAAAGCTAAAAACTCTACTTATCGAACTATCGATCACAGTTTAAAAGTGCCCTATCCAAATACAATATACTGCTCACGATGTCACATTGACAGCATCCTCGTAGTTCCGACATACCTTGGAATCCTTTCGAACGAGGAGCCTCTCCTCAGGGCTTGACAAAAACAATTGTCAGTTAAGTAGGTGTCAGCTAGCTGTCATCCAAGACAGCTGTCAGTCACGACTTGTCACCAGACAAGTTATCAGGAACCAGGTTCACTGAGGTAGATCCGTTCCCACCTTCCAGGCAGCATGATCGTTTCAGAAATCAGGCCACTTGCATCTCAGGCAGTTGGTTTTGAGAAAAGGCTCTTTCCTTGTAGAAGAGGTCACAGTCGGTCAAAGCCAAGGTGGTCCAGTAGAAATCTCCAGCGCAAGTATGTGCGAAATGAACTGGCACATAACACTGTCCAGGAACAACAGGCACGACAGTCATCTGTCCATCCAAACAAACAGTGATAGCTGCTCCCTCCTCAGCGTTCTCCAAGTCAGCAAGAAGTCTCTGTTCCAAAGCCTCATTACAGTTGTTCTGGTTGTCAACTTCCTCGGTGAAGACCTCGCACTGAGGCACCGCCTTTTGATTCTTCAGGAACTTTTTGCACGAACTGGTCCTCTTTTTCAAAAGCTTGATGAGAGGTTTCAGGATCTTCCTAACCTTGCGGCTAGTTGATGACTTGTTGTTGCCTCCCATCATCTTTAGATTGTAGATGTTGTCGTTCAACTCGTTCTCGCAGTCAAGCACGTGGCTAATGGTCATGGTGGCGGCCATTTTGAACTTGCGTCACACAATCAAAGACACTAAACGCGAAACTCAAACTGAACTGGTAGACTACTTGTGGTAGACTACACGTGGAATTTTTCGAAAACTGAATTGAGTTTCAGAAACACGTTTGATAAAAAGTTTAGTGGAACTTTTTGGAAATGCTTTGGGTACAAGCGCTAGTGAGCGAATGATGGTTGGAAGTGCAACCCCGGTGCTTATATAGACGCAGCCACCATGACAGGGTGCAAGAGTGGGGAAGGCAGGTGCACTCTGGCTGTGGGAACTTGGAGAATTCGGAGCTTCCCACGTCGAGGTCCACGCCGACCATCTGCCGTTCTCTTGGAGGCCCGAACCCAACCCATTTACACCCCGACCACCTTCATACACCCCAACACACCCCCGCTTCAAGAAACTAGGATCCCCAGCGTAGGATCCCCCTCTCATCGCGTAACAATGAACCAAGGGATAGGACATCTCCTATTTCGAAATGTCTTCAGCTTTGCGAAACGTTCTTGTATGTGTATTTTAGATCTTCCTTCTTTAGAGTTTTTAGACCTTCCTCTTCTTCTTCTTTACTCTTCTTGAGAATCTTAGGGGTGGTTCTTCTCCTTCTTTTGCTAACTACATGAGCCGGTTTCGTTTCTCGTTTTCCTGCTCGAGCAGGTCGAAACCTGTTGCGACACGATTACAGATCATCGATGCAATGAAAGCAGAGCAGTGGTGCAATCGAGTATTTTAAGGGCCTGAAAAAAAAGGTGGAGATATCGCGCGATGTGGTTTCTTGTCTCGCGGTAGCATTTGAAAAAGTAGATGGGTGAAACGATCAATGGTGCACTTGTGAATGTATGGTGAATGAGAGGAGTTTGCGAGCCCATATGGTGTTTATGATTTTTTTTTAAGGGTTTTAGGGGTTGGGGTGATTCTTTGCAGTTTTGAGGGGGGATTTTTTTGCCTAATTGAAATGTTTTATTCTGTGGAGAGGGTAGAATGTGTTGCTACTTTTTTTTCAGTTTGTCATCAGTTCTGTAATTTCAGGTCAATTACTTATGTGTTAAAACTTACGTGTACTTAATTGGCTATGGATGGGATTTAGTTTGAAAATGCATCTGAGAATCCTTTCCTATGATTTAGTGATCCGTAATATAAATATAAAGTAAACTGAAGTATAAAGTGGTTAAAAAATTAAATGATAATTTTTTTGTGATATTTAACTATAAGTCGGAGCGAGATCTCATTGAAATTTTTATCAAAATATTGTAATTAATTTCACGAGTGAACTTTCTAATAAAATTGTCAGTAAACTTTTATGTGCAATTAAACAATCTGGGCCGGGTATATGTTTGTAAGATTAAGATATTAAGATTTTTTTTCAGGGTGTTTACTTGACCGGGAAATTGGGAAAACCGAGTAATGACCGGGAATGGTATTCACTGACCGGGATTTTTTTTCTCGAATGCACAATATGCAAATTAAAAGTAGTTTCACATATTTTATTACAATAATTGATTCTGTGTTGGAACAGGGAATTATCCTGACTTGGAACATGGAATTTTCGAACAGAATTTTTCTTTGAACTTTGGGACAGGGATTTCAGTGAAAAATTATAATTTTGACAATTGAGACAGGGGAATTCCGTAAAGAATTATAATTTCGAGTTTTGAGCAGGAAATTTCGTAAAGAGTTATAATTTTTACTTTGAACAAGGAATTTTTAAAAATAAATGTAATTTTGACTTGGTATAATGAATTTTCATGATTCTGAGTTACAAACATTTATAAAAAAAATAAATACTTTTTTGCAATCATAATTGATAAGATTTTGAAAATTCTTTGTTCCGAATCAGAATTTGATTGAATTTGAAAATTATTTTCTGTTGCAAATAAAAATCTGTCGGAATTTGAATCTTCACTCTACCTGTTCTAAATTTTATTAATTTTAATCATTAATTTTGTCAGTATTATAGAAAATATTGTAAATAAATGTAATTCTGACTTGGAACAAGGAACTTTTTTAAATAAATGTAATTGTGACTTGGAACAGGAAATTTCCATAAAGAATGATGATTTTCACTTTGGAAGAGGAGATTTAGGATTTAGTAAAGAATTATGATTTAGACTTTAGGACAGGGAATTTTCGTAAATAATTTTTATTTAACTTGGAACAGAATATTTTTGGCATGGATTCGGAATTTTGGAAAATAATTTTTATTTTGATTTAGCAGATGGGATTTTTAAAAAATCCGGTTTGAAATTCAGAGATATAATTCTTTTATGAAATTATCTGTTCCAAATCAGAATTGTAATGCTTAGGACCAAAATTATCTGATGTTCCAACTCAGAATTATAATTCTTTTTCAAAATTCCCAAGGAAATTCCCTCCTCGGAAAAGAAATATTTGAAATATTTTTAATTGTTTACAAATCTCTTGACATTTTTTTAAAATCGTGTGAAATCATTCAGATCTTTTGGACTGTTTTAAGTTGAGCGTGAAATTAACCATCAGGTAGGCACTAAACAACTTGATTTTTTTAACTGATAATGTTTATTCCTTTCTCGGTAAAGCACAAAGAAAATTATTTTTTCAAATAACACGAAAGTTGTCAAAATTAGTTTTTAAAATTGGTCCAAAGATATCTAAAAATTTTTTTTTTTCATGTCAACACAGATTCTACAAAGAAATCTTTGAAATGTTTTTTCAATATTAGAGGAAAAATTACAGTTCTAAAAAGTGGGTGAATATTGATATACAAACCATACGTTTTTGTTGATCATGTGTGAATTTAAATACTTGAAAATTTAAGCAAAAATCAATGTAAATGTGTACAAAAGTTTGATTGTTTTTAAATTAAATGATTTTTGAAATTCACTTCTCAATTCTCAGCAATATTGGCAATAATAGCATTTATTATACATTTTAGATTTTAGAATAATAAGTTTTCCGTAATGTTTCTTCTTTAACGAAAAAAGTTATGTAACACACTCAGAATCTCAGATGTTCAATTATTACACAAATAAAATAAAAATAATCTGGTACAAAGAAAGTGCATTAGCAAAAAACTTTCGCTCGTAACATTCCTTAAAAAGGAGCTTCTCTGTTTCTCGTAACTTTGAAATCTGAATCGTGACACGTCTTTTGTTTCCACCTCGGTTTCCACATCGTCAATGTCTGGAAATCTTTGTGGGGTCCAGACACAAGTCTGGAAATCGTAGGTTAGGTCGAGAAATTTGAAGATTTCGTTAGGCACCCCCTGAATAGAAAGTCGTTAAGTGTGTCTTGAAACTGTTTTTTCTTCCACTTAAGGACGTCAGCTCCATCCCTATGGGGTCCCATCGTCCCTTGTCTAAAAATTTTTTCACCATTTACTAATGCTCGACTGGTTTTCTCCAACCAGAAATAGCTCATCCCTTGGTCAAAAATCAGCATTCATATCCATAAAAAAATCTACCGTAAGATAGAGTGGCTACCCTCATTATTTTTCCAGTCAATCCTTTTTTTCTTCCGATCTAATCGGGAAGAATCTCCTACCTGTTTTCGGACCCCATGGGGTATTTTGTTCTTCTCATTTCAACCTGTTCCTTGAAGTGGAGTAACAGATCGGAGGAACCTAATTGTATTAGAAATTAGACTCAGAATTCGGAAGGGAGGATCAAAACTTATTGCCTATCAGCATAACATTAAAGGGGATGATAGCTATCCTGAAAAAGGGGTTATTGGAAATTTCGAAGGGAAAGGTAAGGTGGCTTGAAAGAAATTAGTTTTTTAAGTGTTCTCTAATCACCATGAGATTTCAGTATGATTTTTTGTGGTGAGCACTCCTTAATGAGAATTCTCTGGAAAAGGAATTTGTATGTTAATTTAATTATTGTCTTCAACAATAATTGCATTTCCATACAGAGACAGTGTACGGAAATGCTTTATCATTCATATTCATGTTATTAATTTTGAAAGTTTCCAATTAGAAAGCATATAATTTTTAAACTTTTAGAATAATTAAACTTCAAAGGTTCACAAGATTTAAAATTCTTCCATTTTTAATGGTAATAGTGACTGTGATTTTTTTACAGAAATTACATTTTTTAGTAAAAATCTGTCCAGTTATTTTGAATGTCACTTGATAATACATCGTTTGAATTTAAACGTACAAAAGTTTTTAAAGGATTTGTAATGAAACAATTTTGCATTTAATGCCTACAGAATAAATTAAAAGCAATAACAAATTTCTAACTCAACTTAAAAAAAAAAAACAATTTCGAATTGGAAGGATTAAAATCGTGCGATTTCACACACTGGAATCATATATTGCAATTTTATTTTTCATTCTTTTTTTAGTTTTTAATTTTCAATATAATATCTAAAATTTGTCCGATTTTCAGTTCAATATTTTAAAAAAATGAATCATTCATAAGATTTGAAATAAAAAGTTAAAAATTAAAAATATTAAATGTTAAATTCTGTTATTCAAAATCAAAAAAGATAAAAATCAAACTATCTGAACTAGAACCTTGGTGATTGGATAATTTTTTAAATTTAAAATGTTTAAAATTTTAGAGCTCTGAATTTTCATGTTGAATAGCTAAATTTCCAATTCTTCCCTCTCTTAAGTTTTAATTTTGCCATTAAAATTGGAATGGTTGAATTTCAAAAATTATAATTAACAATTTTAAAATTGCTAATTTTATAAGTGATCTAAATGTACTTAAAATAATTACAATTTTGAAGGGTTTAAGTATACAAAATTTTTAATACTAGAATTCTTTGTGACTAAATATTTTTTTAGTTGCAAATAAATTTCGAATGCGTATAAAAATTTGTTTAATCAATTTTAATGATAAGCAATCATTTTTTTATGTAATATCAATTTAAAATTCTATAATGTCAGAGGCTTTGACTTTAAAAGATTTAATTTAGTTTTCGATTTCAAACTGTTAAATTTGAATCGCTTTGAATTGAAAATTATTTAAATTCAAAAGTTTTCAATTCTTAATTATTCAAGTTTGAACGCTGGTAAATAGAAATAATACAATTTCAATTTCTTTAAATTTTACATGATCCAATTTTCAAAATTTGAATCAGAAAATATTCAATTGTTAGCGTTTTTAAGTTTCCCTGTTTTCGAAATTTGAATCTGAAATCATTCATTTTTGATATTTTTCAATTCAAAATAAAATTGTTCAATTTTGAACGCTTTGAATTAGAAATGATGCAATTTCAACTTCTTTTTAATGAAACTGTCTGATTTTCAAAATTTTAGTATTTAATTTCAAATTATTCAATTTGAAACGCTTTTATTCACAAATGATACAAGTTCAATTCCTTGTCATTCTATTCGAAATATCGTCTTTTTTTAATTTTACCCGATCTAAAGTTGTTTTATTTTGATGTTTTCAGTTCGAAATCTATCAATATGTTTGTTTAAATTTTAAACTCTTTTAATTCGAAACAATTATTATTTATTGATTCAAAAATTTTCAAACCCCAATGGTTAAAAATTTGGTTAATAATGAATTTTCAAATTGTTTATATTTTTAATATTAGGAAATAAAACCCCAAAGACGTTTACGTGCATGCATTTACTTTTTTAAGTGGATTTTTACGTTTTTCAAAAATTTCAAGAGATTTCAAATGATTTCAAAAGATATAAAAAAATTTAAGGGATTTCAAAGAATTTTGTAGGACTTGGAAATATTTCAAGGGAGTTTAAGGTATTTCCAGAAATTTTACAAAATTTTAAGGCTGTATAACTTTTTTTTAGAGAACTTTAATGAATAAGTTTAATTTAATTTATATTTAGGGGAATTCAAATAATTTATACCTACTTTTCTAAATGGATTTTTACGTTTTACAAAGATTTCGTGGGATTCTAAAAGATTTAAAGAGATATAAAAAATTCTAAGTGATTTTAAAGAATTTTTTATGGTTTCCAAAAATTTCTATAAAACAGTTGAATTTTTAATCCCAGAATATGAATTTTTAACAAAATAGTTAAATTTTCTGTTAAAAAAATTGATTTTCAACCAAAAAGAAAAAGAACGAATTTCCAACAAAAATTTGAATTTTAAACAATAACAATGAACTTTCAAGAAAGTATTTTTCACCTAGAAAGATCATTTTCAACCCAGAAATGTAAATTTTCAACAAAAAAGTTAAATTTCAACCAAAACAGATTCATGTTTAACCAAAAAGTTGAATCTTCAACCGAAAAAGATTAATTTTTGACCACGCACTTGCTTTTTTTTTACCAAAAAAGGTGAAATTTAAATAGAGAGAGACGAATTTTCAAACCAAGAATATTAATTTTTAACCACACACTTGTTTTTTTTTTACCAAAAAAGGTGAAATTTATATAGAAAGAGACGAATTTTCATACCAAGAAGATGAATGACCAACAACAGTTGAATTTTTAAGAAAAAAAAATTGCTAATCGAGAAAGAAAGAAAATATCAATCAACCCAAGGAGTATGACTTTATAAAAAAATTATTGAATCTTTAACAAAATAATTCAATTTTGAAGCAAATAATAAAATTGTTGAAAGAAAGAAATTAATTCTAACGAAAAATTTAATAGTAGACTTTTCAACCGAAAAAAATGAACTTGCAACCAAATATAGTTCGATTTTTTGCGAAGCCTGAGATAAACAAAATAGGAATTATTATAATTTATAGACTCCAGAATAATATTTTAAATAAACATTGAAGTTAATTTTTGATACTTTCAAAATAATAGGTTAGAAAACTGGATATTTTACTTATAAAATAAAGTTAATTACACACTTTTTTATTACGGACTATATACTTTTAAATTTGTACTGCACATAAATTTAATACTTAAAAAATGTTATGACACTATTTTGACAATATATTTTCAAATTTGTAACACTATTTACAATATTTTGTTATCTCTGAAGTGAGTCCGAAGCCTGGCAGACTTTTTTCTATTTCGAAAAATCTAATGTTCCAAGCTGGTCCAAATTTGCATGGAAAATTCGAAAAGACGACTTTGAACAACCTAACAAATATTGTTCGTTAAGTTTATTTTTATTTCTCTATTCAACGAGTAAATAATTGAGTTCACAGAAGGGATCAAGAGTTTCGACTACTCGAAAGGAGCCATCAGCTTGCGTTGAATAAGGCTGGAGAATTTTGTGTACACAGAAAATTCCAAATTGAAAAAACGCTTTCGACCATGAATCCTATAACTTTAAGCTAAACTGTAAACCTAAACCTAACTAAAGTAAATGCACTCAGAATATTTGGGTAGTCCAGCTCCAGCTCCAGCATCCACCTGAGCACGAGGAACCTGCTGAGGTCGAAAGAGGGTCCGTTGTTAGGGTCCTGATTGGGGTGGGCCCTTGGAGCTCTAACTGCTCTAACAGGGGTGTTTCATGATCCCTCTTTCTTTTTCTCTTTCTGCCTTCCCCTCTTGCAAACTGGTAAATGACGCCCGTTTCGTGGGCCCTAAACGGACAGGTACATTGAAGCTATTTGTTTTCACTTGCTACAAGGTCTCAGCAGGTGAAGTGTAGTACGTGCTTCCACAACAACCTGTAGGAACCGCTCGTGCCGTTGAATAATTTCCTCGATTGTAAAATCTCGTGACTTTGTGACATTTTCATCTTTCGGGCGACGGGAATCGTGAGACTCGGAAGGTACACTTGAAGGTTTTTGTGTCTACCTTGGATAACACTTGATTGGCTGTTTGGCTCGTCCTCTTATTCTTCGTTTTCCAACTACCTGTCGAAGAGAAATATAGTCCGTGGTGGATAAGATTTTACGTGGTTGTACATTTTTATTTGAGATTTTCTTTTGCAAAATAGGGAAGTTTAGAGAAAGAAAAAAATTAATTGATTTAATCTTGGTTTCATTTAACTACCCATTGGAGATGATAATGAATTTATTTTAGCGGAAAAGCCTATCTACTTAGGTTACAATTGATATCATGTGAAATTTTGCGAGATGGAACGAATTTATTTTGAAATTCATTCAAATTGTCACGATTCCTATTTGATGTTGTACAGTTTTAAGCACTTTTAATAAAAAAAATTTTGTCAATTTTGAAACCTTTGAGATTGATGTTTAGTGTTCTATGTGGAATTTCCAAATTTCAGAATATTCAGCTACGAAAGTTTAAAAACAAACCACCTTTTATTCTGAAATTTAATGTGACAGTTTTCACTGAAGAACATATTTGTCTTGAATTAAAGAAATCGTCTTTTTCACATAATTTGTTTTCATTTAACCAGAAACAACTTTAAAATGGAGAAAATTATTTTGTTTTTCTAGTCCCGAAAAATTTGGGGAGTAGGAAAAGGGGATGGACTAGTCCCGAAAAGTCGGGACTAGCCAAGCTTACAAAAAATATTTAGTCATCCCGAATTTCGGGACAACGAGACACTTCGTTAATTTAAAGAAAATTGTTCATTGTAACAAAACACAATTTCTTTTAACCAAAGAAATCTTTTTGAATAAAAAAAAATTCTTTGAATAAAAAGAATTTTTTTGAATCAAAGAAACTTTTCTTTGAGTGTTAATTTTTCACTATCTAGGATATTTTTTTCGAAACATTACAGATTACAGTGAATTTGCTCTTTTTCTTATTTTCCTTCTTTCCTTTTTAGCTGCTTCGATACTTTTTGCAATTGCAAATAATTGAACATTCTTGATTTCAAAACGGCTTATAATAATTAAGCTTGAATTAAAAGCTTTCAAAATTAGGTCCTTTTTCATTTCAATCACTATTGTAATCATTTAAGATTTGATCCGCATTTCACAAGTCTTTTGATCCTTGGAAAATTATCAATTCAGCTCAGAAATGTTAATTTTCCGATATCTTGGTCATTTAAAACATTAAATTACATTTAAAATTATACAATTTCCAAAAGAAATATTTTCTAGTTAAATTTTTTTAAATCCAAATAATTAAAAAAGTAAATAAATTGTGATTCCTTTTTTTATAAATTAGATAAGTTCTAATTAAACAGAGTTTGAAATTAAATAAATTTGAATTGAATCCTTATAAATTATAAAATTTTATTATGAATTGGCAGCATTAATAGTTGAAAAATTTTAAATCGACAGATGTAAAGTTGGAATAATTTTAGATCCGAAATTCAAAATTGTTTAAACAACATTTAAAAAGCCTTGAGCAATTATAAATTCAGATAATTCATAATCAAATAATTTAGGATCCAAACTTTAAAAATTTCAGAGTAAACAATTTCAAATTGAATCATTAAAAAATAACTAATTTGAAAGGCCTAGTCCTAGCTAATGACTAGGTGCACCAAAATTCGGTCTTAGTAGACCAAATATTTTGGGTGCACCCAAAGAAACAGGAAATGACTAAATAAATTTTTAAATAAATTTATGATGTTTTTTTTGTTTTTCTACTGGCGTAGTAGAGTTAGTCTTAATAGTTTAATAATTAACAAAAATTCAATAGTGAATAATTTTGGTCATTTTAGATTAAATCTTTACAAATTAGAGTAATTAGCCAGCTTAAGTTTTGTAGTATTCAAAGTTTTTATGATCATCAGGACATTGATTAATTTTGAAAATTTTAAATTTTTTGAATAAGTTGAAAGCTGAGTTATTTTGGAATACTAACTAATTTTGAATTTTTCCGTATTAGATTCACCAATTCGATTTTTTTAAATGTTTTGAATGATACATTTTTCAGTTTTGAAGGATTAAATTTGGAAATTTTTAGACACCAAAAAAAACTAGGAATTACTGGAAATGTTGTTTCTGAGATTTGAGAAGTCACCCTGATTAATTTAATTTAAATTTTACTTTAATTCAAATTTAATTAATTTTTGAATAATTTTAATTTATTTTGTTGTGTATAATTTTATAATTTTAGAAATTTTGTGTAATTTTCTCTTGCGAAATAGGAAATTTGAAAGATAGGAGAAAATTTATTCATTTAACTTTAGTTTAATTTAACAGGGTGACCCTCTTGAAATGATAATGGGGGTTTTTTATACATGGGAGTTTTTTTTTTAAATTTTAGTAGTTCAAATTTTTGCGATTCCATTTTTGTATTGTGCACTTATACAATTTTAAATTGTTATAAGAACTTCTAATTTGAAAAATTTTAATTTTGAAATTCAATATACAACTAACAACATGGAATTTAAAAATTTTATATTTTTCAGTTTTGAAAGTCTCAACACGAAAAATTTTAATTCTTTAAGTTTGAATTTGACAATATTAATTTTTCAATATTAAAATTAAAATTTTCAAATTGTGCAAATCCCAAAAAACTCTAATTGAATTGTTTTAAATACAAAATTAGAAAAAAAATACTTCTGATTGATACATTATAAATTGGACAAGTTTTAATGAAATTCCTTTAAAATTGAATAATTTTAAATCCTATTCTTTTAAATTATAAAATTTTATTGTAAATTGGTAGCGATAATAGTTGAACAATTTTGAATACATAGTGGTCAAACTGGAATTATTTGCAATTTGTAATTTGTAATATTCAAACTCGAATAATTTAGGATTAAAAAATTTTTAATTTGAACAATTGTAATTTGAAGCAGTAAAAATGGTTAATTTAAAATTTCCCTTGTTTAAAATTGCAACAAACCTCCAATTGAAACCATTAATAACTAAATAATTATAAATCTAAACAAAACGTAATTCAAAATTAAATAATTTTATTTTGAACTTTCACAAATTAGACAATTTAAATTTTGTTGTACTTAAAGTTCTTATATTTATATGTCCATCGACTATTTTTGAAAGTTTTGAATTTTTCGAAGTTGAAGGCTCTGAAATTGCACAATTTTGAATGAATTTTAAAATAATATCAAATCTTTCATTGTTCCGCATCAGATTCACAAATTTGGAAATTATTTTTTCAATACTCCCTATTATAAATTTTTCCTTTTTGAAGGCTTGAATTTAGAAAATTTGAGTGATCGAGAAAAAACAGGAAATGTCCAGTAATGATTTTATCTAGATTTAAGTAGTCGCCCTGATTAATTAAATTTAACTTTTACTTTAATTCAAATTAATTTTAATTCGTTTTGCATAATTTTTCCACGAGAATTGAAGTTTTAAACCCTTGAAATTTTTCTTGTCGTGAAAATCTTTTTTATCCTCAAACATACAAAGAGTTGCTTGTAGGAAACACTGGAAGTGAACCATCTTGTCTGGTCATTCTTTCGAATAGATTCAAACAACCGGTTCCTAATGCTGCCATCGAATCATAATTAATTGGGTCTTGTTCTGGCTCTCCATTCGATGGGATAATTTTTTCTGCAACAAAAACAAGTGCTGAAGACTCTGATTTTAATTCGTAACTTCATAGATGCTCATCCCATAAAAAAATGTGCAAAATTGATTATTGTGTAATAGTCCTATATGATAAATTGGCATCCTTCTCCAACTAAGAAGATCCCCATGATCAGAATATTTTTTGCAAAATTAGCATTTACATTTATAAAAAAAGATCAATTTCTCGACTCTAAATTTGACAGCAAAAAATCGCCTTCATTTTTCGTTTTCTTTTTTTTTTGGTTTTGCAACACAAGAAGTCTAACTCACTGCTCTAAATTATTCCTCCATTCCTTTAACATCCTCTTTCCAATTCCTGTCTTTTTGCGAGCCTCCTTCACTTCTGACTCTGACTTGCTCGGGAGCTCGGGCGTTTCATTAGCATATAAATAATATTCGCACAACAGTCACAGGAGCGTGTAGTGTCTGTAGTTCGTCCTCTTTTTACATAGTCCCCCCTTTCCCCTTTCCCCTTCTTAAATATGATAAATCCCCTATTGTCTGTCCTCTTTTTACCTAATCCCTCTTTTCCCCCTTTCCCCCGTAAATATGATAAAACACCTGAAATCGAGAATTTTTTACGCAATTTTCCCTTTTTTCCCCTTTCTTCCTTTTTTACCAGGTTTGGATTCATGTTTTAAGAATCATAAACTGAAATTTAAGGCATTAGAAAACAAGACGCTTTGAAAGAGATTCATTTTGATGATAACTATTTCAGATATTTCCTGAACGACTTATTTACTAATTTTCTAGATTAAGGGCTTCGCAGGTCAAAATGCTCTAAAACGGGAGAAATAATGAGATTTTTTACGAAAATAGGGGAATAAATTCTTTTTGATAAAATTAATGAAGGTACGAATATTAAATTCAAATTAAAACACTTCAAAGCCCTAATATTTTAGGTGAAAATATAACATTTTCAATAAAACAGATTAATTTTTAACCTATTAAGTTTTCAACCAAAAGAGATAAATTCTTAACGAAAAATATAATAGTTAATAATTCAACGAAATGAATTTGAATTTTGAATAAAAAACAATAGATTTGATCCAAAACGATGATGTTTCAACAAAATAGTTGATTTTTTTGTGAATTTTTTTTAATTCTCAAGGCAAAAAAAAACGAGTTTTCTATAAACCAGTTGAATTTTAAACAAAATAGTTTATTATCAACCAAATAGTTGAATTTTCTACTAAAGAAATTGAATCTTCCATTCAAAAAGAT